>OU795039.1:79213449-79467641 GCA_917208275.1 Patella pellucida | reverse complement strand
TGTCATTGATTCAAGTGGCATGGTTTTGGTTCCCCGCTTATATGTGACAAGGAGTAGGGTCACAAGTCAAATCTTGTGGGGGGTTTTCCGAGTCCTCCGTTTTCCTCAAAGTACTAAAGACCCCTACAACGAAGGGAATTATTGAAATATAATTGAACCATATGTTAGTACCGAAATGACCATGCTTGTGTCGAGTGGATGTTAATCCTCATTTCTCTCTCTCTAATTATCAGGACTGCAGAGTTAATGTTTATGTGCTGAAGCAAGTCAAAGACTTGCACCTCTTCGAAAGTAGGGTTCCAGAGATCTGACCGAGGGATCTGCTGCCGTAAAAAAATTAAATAGATATTTATGGGGTCCTTCGGGTTTCATGGGCCATGGAGCAATGTACTGGCTGCTGCCCACCCTCTCCTTGGCCCCTCCTGTAAAGTCATTACCTTAAGCAATCATAAGGACCACTGTCATCCTTACTGTAAACCTTATCCACGGCTTCATAGGCTAGTTCTTCCATTTTCTTAGGCATTAACCCTTCTGCATCTAAAACACAAAAAAACATTAAATAAACGATTAATTCACATATAATATAAATATAACATCAATATAACAACAAGAAACTAATGAATTGTGCCAGGAAATAAAAATGTGACAGTGGAAAATTTCAGAAATAATAAGTAAAATCATTTTTTGTGCTTAGAAAATAATATTGAAAACTAAATTCATAAAAATCTTTGATAAAAGACTTTAACTAAAAATAAACTAAAAACAGAAATTGCATGAGGTAAATAAGATCAAAGTGTTTTTCAGTAATTTTTTTGAACTACCAATAAATGAGAATAGAAGTCAAACTAAAATATAACAAATGACCTCTAAAGTGCGTATTTGAATTTTCATTAATGAAAAATGTTAGTGTTTTAGTAAGTAATAATTTTTTTCTAAATTATACCAAATCTATGTGAGAAACTAATTGCTCCATTAATCTTGGCAAATTAACATGCAAAGACAATAGTAAATTATGTTAAATTGTTTGTATTTTAAAATCAGTTATAATTAACAATATTGTGGAAGATGAATCACTAATAGGAATATCGGTCCAAATTGGTTCAATTTCGCTCAATATTCACAAAAATATGTTGAACTGAGATTTCATCAATCTATACTGCTTCCTATGTAATGTAATAAACCCAGTGCCATTGTATCATGGGCATACAGAATTGATAGGCCTATTTTAAATCTGATTCAATCTAAGTCGGGAGGTTATATCTAGCATTGGTAGCCTGTTTTGTATATATATGGGTTCAGGAGCTTTGCCCTTAAATTACAAATATTTCAGACATTTCAAATATACCTATTGTCTGCGATATTACTTAGGTGGAAGCGGACGTTTTTTTAAAGCTATTTCACACACACACACAAATATACCTACTTAGAAATGAAATGAAATGGGGTTTAACGTTCTACTGTTCTGCTCCTAAACTGGGCTAATACAGACGGGTGCCTTCTAGATATTCGGACCATAAATATATTTTGTTATTAGAGATAGTGCCTACACCAAACAATGTTATGTTTATACTTGAAGATTATAGAACCGATATCAATATAATTATACCATCCCTTACTCCCTACATATACCAACAAAATTATTATCAATTAAAGATGCCTTCCCACGATCTACAGACTAGGCATTAGATCAACACATACAAATCGATCCTTGAGACGCTGTTGTAGAAGCCAGGCTCCCAGGAACCCCCGATTTATCTAGTAATATTCAGTGGTTGACGTCGACTCTCCATATAACCCATGAAATAACTACCCAATAAATACTTTTGTGGGAATGCATCTTTAATATGAAATATTAACATCAGAATTTTTATAAATTAATAGGGAGGGGGTATATTATATGCATATTTTAATTTTTTGATGGTTTTGCTAATACAGATACCTTTCTTCAACATAACTTCCTCTGTAATAAGGATAATTTAAAAACAATAAAAAATATGTTAATTTGTTATTTATAAGTATTAAAGAGCCTTAGCGTGATTTAAGCCATATAGTAGAACGCTGTTGCAAACTACAATATTGTGGATGTTGAACCTCTAATATGTATTTTACATTCTCATCAGATGTAATTAACAAAATTGTGAAAGATGAATCTCTAAAAGGAATATCAGTCCAATAATGGTTCGATTCCATACAGTATTTAGAACGATATAATGAATTAAAAATTCTATCGATTTATGCTGCTCCCTATGTAACAACACTGCCGACACGGTTATTAGCATTGGTATTTTGATATTTATTTTCATGTTTTAATTGCTCCTTGAAGTTTGTATTTATATATTTATATCAATAATTGTATTCAAGATTAGTTTGTATAGACAAAGTTCAGATTTAAAAGAGCGAGGCCCTGGGCCAGACTAGAAGCAAGGGGCCTCTACAGCTAGGAAGAGATTATTTTATATCCCTTTGAATGTCACGAATGTGTAAGATACAATTAAACAGTCTGCAATGGCATATAATCGCGATCGTCTACAAGGTTGAGGGATAGCGGACTCACCGAGTCTGCACCAATCACGCCACTAGAACGATGATGGGAACCTTTATTTGCAATTTAATAGGTTTTCTTTTTTCTTTTTTTGCGATGAACTGCAGACTTTATGTATTAATATACAATGTTTCTACTATCTATTCCAATCGATAATAGTATTTTAGATTAGTTATTGTCTAAAGCATGCTTCTATAAGTTTCATTCCATTCATTCTCTTGATTCTAGTCGATAATTAACAGACATACACTAATTTACAAAAAAAATTGTTTAAAAATGCAAAAAAAACATTCAAAAGTATTAAAAAATTTATAATAAATTTGAGAGGATTAGAAATCCATAACAAATATAACTTTTAAATAATCCAATCATTACATCATTCCATAGATAGAAGAAAAAAAAGAATCTCTTTAAATCCTAAATTATAATTTGTGTAGATGGTCAACTTTTGAACTTTTGAATAATTCTATTTTCCATCACTTTATTCGTTTTTATTGTTAAGTTTTTCTGTTTTCAGAATTGTATTCAGAATTTCAGATTATCGGCCTTATTTATTAGTTTAAATCTTTAAAAATTTTTTTGCCATTTTAACTTATGATGTCTACTGTCTATCGCCATCAAGAAACGAGATTGTACAGACGACCAATATCCAGACCGGTCGAATAATTGCAAAATTTTTCTCTGTTTTACATGTGAGTTTTTGTTTTTATTTAGCGTGACTCCTCTACATCCATTTACTTAATTAGCTACTAAACTAATTAACTCTGAGTAAAATACTAAATTTTACTTATGCAATTATTTAAAAAAAAAATGGATTTGTGTCATGGGGTTTTCTATACAGTATACGCACTGCATAGAGTCGAAAACATCCTACGGACGGCACTGCTCGCAATTTTATAGTAGTTATGTGTTAGTGGCAGCCATAGAAAGGTGATCTAGATAAACCATGAGATTTTTCGTTTTCTTGGTACACCCATGGATGTACGCATCGGTTTAATTCACCGTAAATATGTTATCTAAAATTATTTTAAATACATACAGAAGAAATAATAAAAGAAACATATTGATTATAATTAAGAGAGTTTGTATATGTTGATAATAAATGTCACCAGGCAAGTCATGCCTATATTTAGCAGCTAGCTGAAAGATAAGGATGCTTTTATTTCTTAAATTTAACTGGCTCTTTATCAAAATATGAGAAACAGATTTGATAAATAAAATTTATTGTGTTTCCGACATTTGTCTGATCGTAGAGAGAGAGAGCAATGGGGTTTAACGTCCACTTGAAAATTTTTCGGTCATTTCCAAACTAACATAATATGGTGTCAATGAAGCAGCATTATGACCTACTCTTATATCGAGTTCTAACTGTCAGAGACCTTTTACGTGCACGCCAACGTGTACACAGGACCTCGGTTGACTCAATGACAGACCTAAAGATCTAAAGTATATAAAGACCTAAAGATCTAGAGTTAAACCATTCGACTCCCACGCTCTCTCCATATTGGGAATGAATTGCTTTGTTATTTTTCGATATATAATATCATCCAACCTTTTGTCCAATTTCAATATAGAACCAGTTTAAACCAGAAAACTAAACAAATGTACGTGTACATCTAAATATATACAGTACAGCAAAAAGATCGACTATATTTATAAAACAGTTAAAACTAAGATTTTAATTTTAGGAACAGAGAAAAAACAAAGAAATCGGGCAAGCTAAGAAATATAATAATATATAAATAAACAATGATATGATAATAACAATTCTCTTGTAGTAATAAGTTTTACCCTTGTACGAGTCCAAATCTTGTCCACCTGTTAGGAAATAACATCAACACAATATGATGAGGGATAACAAATAGAAAAGTGCGAAAAAAAATAAATAAAAAAAATGCTGTATCTAGCTAGCTACAAGTTCTGCAATCTGAAAATTCTCTTTGAAATGAAATGGGTTTTAACTTTTAATGTCCTACTTTTTAGCACTGACCTACTCTTATTTCGAATTTCCATTGTCAATGGATCTGTTTTACGTGCATGCCATTGTCCCTTGCCATGCCCACCATCCTAATCAGCTGACGGGATCTAACACGGTATCTATAGGTTAGCAAGCAACCGCAGCTCCCCATTGAAAAACAATTAACCAAGTTTGTCTTTTTGTCCCATCTAAATGACTAGACACCATCCTGAATCACTGACAAATTTAGTCATGTCGAACTCAAGTATATCACCCTATTCTCGTTCCATTAGAAGCACCAGCTAATTCTTCACCTGATAGCCCCAAAGTACTACCTTTGATATTTGTTTATTTTGTGCCATGTCTATTTTTCGTCTTGCCCGCAGGTTTATCTTGTGGATTTTTGTTTTGCGTGCAGTGCGCTCTTCCTGCACTTACTATTAGACAAATGGAAACCAGAGAGACAGACAGAACATCAGACAGACAGAGAGAGATGGGGTTTAACGTCCACTCAACACAAACTTGCGCATAGGGGTCTTTAGTGGTTGGAAAAAACTGGAGGACCCACAGAAAGCCCGCGAGGTAAAATTGTGACACAGTTTCTGGTCTAAATATAACGTCTGTTAATCAAACAATAAAAAAGCTTAAAGCTAGAATTAAAAGCTTCACAAGAAGAAACCTATATCACTACACACATAAAGCTGTATGTCACATCTAATAAGCCAAATTGAAAGTAGTCTTTTACACCACAACTCAGGTATCATTTAGTTGTGTGTTTTAGTTGGAGTTTCGGTTTTTAATTTTTAGTTTCAAACCATTGTTGGCAAATTATTCAAATTCATTCAGAATCATCAAAAATATTGAGTTCCTAAACTACACGACAAAAATGAAATGAAATGGGGTTTAACGTCCTACTGTTCTGCTTCTAAACATGGCTAAGGAAGACAGGCTTACAACATACAGTGTGCTACGGGGGACATTTTGCCCGGGCAGCGGCATTACGCCCTACTCTTATATAGAATTCCAACTGCCAAGGGATCTTTTAAGTACACGCCAATGTGTACACTGGACCTCAGTTTTTCGTGCCATTCGAGCGACTAGACAGCTGTCCTTTTCAGGTCCTATTTCCTGCATCACTTAAAAGGGGAAATCACGCCGGAAAATCTGGATGAACTTTCTCAGCCAATGCAGACTAGCGAGCAAACGTCTTACCCACTTTGCCACGTGATCCCCAAATTACGCGACAATAAAAAGCCAATAGTTTTTGATGATTTTCAGCGAATTGTAACAAATTTCAAACGTTTGAAACTAAACCTTGAATACAGAAGCTCCTGCTAAATCAACACAACTACATGATACCTGGAGTTGTAATGTTATCTATTTCAGTAAAAAAAGCTAAACTGAAAGTAGCGATTTAAATATAGCTGGAGACAAAAATACACTTGAAGTTAAGCTATCATAAATTCAAGACATGTATATATCTTTTTGGGAGATATTTAGAAAATAAATTGATATATTTATAAATAAAATTTAATCGTGCAAGAATCAGCAGATAAAACAATTTTATCCATATAAACAATATTTCGGTTCATTTAAAATTTGATTGAGGGACAGGCTAGACCTGTTGACCCTTCTCCCGAATGAAATCCATTGTTGATAATAAATATCTTTAAATTGAAATGAAAGGGAAACATTAATTTTGTTTTTGATAAACATTGTACAATAAGCTTACATTTATAAGTGCACATTGAATGATAATACAGAAGAAGTTAATTACCTGTCATGATAGAAGCTTGTTGCATGGCGCCAATAGCAACATACTGTAGTGTTTTACTTATATTACCAATCTGTTGAATAGCATCGGTGATCAGATCATGTATCTATAAAAAAAATCAAATACAATAAAATTAAATGAAATGGAGTTAAACATCCTACTGTTCTGCTCTGACTGGGGTAATAATAATAATAATAATAATCGCATCATTTTACAAGGGTAGCAAATTAGGCCTGAGGCGGGATACTATGGCCAACTGCCAAGGGGTCTGAATGTATGTGCATTCCAATGTATACACAAGACCTCGGTTTTCCGTCCAATTGGTATTACTAGACATCTGTCCTTGTCAGGGAAAACACCCTGGAAAATCATGATAACCTCTCTCACCAACACCGGGGGAAAAAAAAAAAATACATATGGGTTACTATACAGCTACTTTTAATCTGTTTTCAAAAGAGGCTTAAAGAAAAAAATTATCTTTAAATTTTAAAACAATTGGATTGAAAATGGTTCAAGTACCTTAGTTAAGAGAATCATTACAGAAACCTAGTTCTGATTAAAATACAGTAATTGTCTTTCCATACAACTATTGTGTTTAATTTAATAGATTTTTTAATTATCAGTACATATATATACCTCCTTATTAAAACGTAGAGGAGTAGTATTTGATGATCCTTCCTGTGGCAGACGGCGTTTTATCTGAAATGATACATATCATTATTTACTATTTACTTAAACCCTGATATTGATAATCATTCTTATTATATTCCATTACCAGCTGATCATTATTTATAAATATCATATCACCCTACCCTCGCCTCGATTAACCATTTCATGATTAAATCATGAAGAAAATTGAGCAGCAAAACAGATACTAATCCAGTAAATAACACAGGTTAGCATTGATATCAAGAGTTGATCATGGTCTTGATAAGTTAATTATTTAATCCTTATAAGACATATAGAAATAGATTGCACTAAAAATAAACACACTTTATGGATATACTACTTCTGAATTTTATTAACATGCTACGTTTCAATACACATACAGGTATGGTTATCAAGCAAATAATGATTAATTAACAAAAATGTGATGCAATATATAGATGAACACTTTGGAAGCCATTTTGTAGATAAAACAGTAACAATAAACTGATTAACAAGATGAAAGATGTAATATATCGTAGCATGTTAATAAAATTCAGAAGTAGTAATCCATAAAGTGTGTTTATGTTTTTAAGTTAATTATTGTCTAATAGATAATTTAGATAACATTTCCAACCTAAAGAAAGAACTGCAATAGGCAGATTAAGCTCTTGCATAATGCATTTTTAATAATAACTTTAGGACAATATTGGGGTCAGTCATTATCACATATGTGATAGAACTGGTTAAAAGATTCCAAAAATTTTTTGAACACAGAGATCATTGCTACGAAAGATGAGTAATAGAGGTGTCATAAATCGGAACTGACGAACCCCAATTCAAAACACAAGTTATCTCTCTATATAACTGACAGAAGCGATGAGTAAAAACCGATACAAGGCCATATTTCTGCTCACTAATTATTCCTTCTAGCACACATGTGACATAAATTTTATTTACCCTTTTAACTTACCTTTCTAGCACACATCTTGGTATCATTATTACAGGTCTCTAGATCTCTCAGTAAAATACTAAACTCACTATTCTCCTGACCAGGCTGAAAATAAAGGACAATGACTCTATAAGTAATCATCAGAAATTGTTGCAATATAATTCTTCTTTCTCTTGAGCTGAACAATACATGTCTATTTAAAGAGGTGGACACACTAGCCGAGTCGTTCGGCCGAATCAATCGGCGTCGAAATTCGCCTAGTGTGTCCACTGTCATTCGCCCGAATTTCTAATCGGCCGAATGATTCGCCCGAATCAAACATGTTTGATATATTCGGCCGAATATTTATTAGCCCGAATTATATTCATTAGCCAATCAGCACTCCTATCGAGAAATCACGTGATTGTTTGTAGACATAGACGCCGCCGTTTTTAATCATGTGACGTGAAAAGTGATGCAATCGACTGGTGATTCGGCCGAAACATTCGGCTGGTGTGTCCACCCATTCGGCGCCGATTGATTCGCCCGAACGATTCGGCCGAATCATTCGGCTAGTGTGTCCACCGCTTTAGACAGAATGGACAATATCTACGAGGCCAGAGGTGTTTTTACCGACCCCTGATTTAGACAAAGTGATTTGCATTCGATCAAATTTTCATCTTTAATGTCTATCTATAATTTAAATAGATTACCCTAATCAGCGAATTTATCAACACCGATTTCCAAAGCGATTACTTAAATTTGCCGAAAGCGATTACTTAAATTTGCCGAAATCATCTTGTTTAAAGCTAATCAGCTCATTCGACGAACTTCGAACTACATTTTCAATGAACTTGCCAAAGTGCTTTGAAATTGACTATACTATTTGGCAAATTGATAAAGATAAAATTATCTGTTAGACTTCTTTATTTCACTAATCTGGACAAAATGGACAAATAATATTCCTTGATCAACATTTGATAACCCCAGCCCCTCTTCCCAGTTCAATTCAATAATTCGGTGCGTGTAGGGGTCTTTGGCAGAGGGGGGAAACCTGAGGATCCGAAGAAAACCAAGAGGTTGTACAGCCTACCATACTCCTTGTCACGTACAATCGAAAATCGAAACGCCAGTTGACTCAAAGACAGACCTTATGATACAGCGTGCATGCGCTTACCAGTCGGCCACCCAAACCCCCGCTTCCCAGTTGGGACAGGTAATATATAATGTATAGTTGTGTACCTACCATGATAAGTATTTTAAGTCTAGCTATGTCTGTATATAAACAGTTTGAAGCACTCAATGTTAATCGTACATTATCAGCTAGTAAAGATGTACAGTCTATTTTCTCGTTACTCAAGTGTACAGTGTACAGTTGCTGAAAGAGATATTCATAACTCAAGTAAACAATCAATAAATAACATTTCATCTAAATCAAAGTTTCAGAATTATAATTTATAAAATATATTCAACAAAACACATACACATACTTAAAGATACATTATGTAAGATTTAGATAAAGAACTAGCCATTCTTGCTATAATAGTTTGAAAATTGATGATGTAAAATGGATAATTTGAAAATTTCATTCAAATTACTCTATTGCAAGCGAATATATTGGCCTTTGAAGGTTTGACAGACGTGTGCAATAATTTCAACCACAGTCCTGGTTGATCTAAGCTAAGTCTTGGTCTGTCTGGGTACTCCAGACTCCATATTTGATTTAATCACAGTATTGCTGAACCGTTTTAATCTGTTTAATATCAGAGAAATCTGATGCCATGGAGAGTTGATTAAGGCCTGGATCACTTAATTAATGTCTAATAGATATTTTAGAAAACATTTCAGGCCCGAAGAAAGACCTGCAATAGAATGGGCAAAATGTAGAAACTAGATACAAACATTTGTTAAAACTTACCGTGAAAAATCCAATTGATTTCTCCAATAAATCTAGCGACACTGTTTCATCCAATTGATCCTTTCTCAACATGTCGATAAAATAATCAACCGATTTCTCATGAGCGGACATCTCTGGTAACAATGTTCCTACCTTCGTAAATAATTCTACACTACAGTTATTCAAAGCACTGAAATAATCAAATAAAGACTGGTAATTATTATGCAGAGATTACTAATTATAGAACAAAAATGACTAATTATAAAACAAAGATGACTAAGTTTAGAACAAAGATTACTAGCTATATATAGAACAAATAAAGATTACTAATGATAAAATAAAGATTACTAATGATTAAATAAAGATTAATAATTATAGAACAAAGATTTCTAATTATAGAACAAAGATTTCTAATTATAGAACAAAGATTTCTAATTAAGTAATTAAAGTACAATATATATATAGAGAGATTACTGAGTATAATCAGGCATGGGTTATCTATGCAAAATTTGATAATACACAGATTTTATTACCTAAAATGTGTAGAATGCAATAAGCATAAATTACTGGTTAAGTGTTAAATCTCTATTTTAAGAATGCAATAAGCATAAATATTGTGATATAACCATAATAATATTACCTCTCATATTGTTTCATAATAGCCTGTAATGTATCCAACATGAATACTAAACGATTAGCAAAACTAATCTGCTCAGCTTTCTGACTCTTTAATACGTCAGCTCTCTCTATAGTTTTATCTGCTAGCTCAAACTTTAAAAAAACAAGAAAAGAAAAAATGATTTGCAATCAGAATTTGGCAACTTGTACATTGTTTTTTTTTAAATTGTCAGGCTAAAGCAAAATGTCATTTTTGAAAATGAAAAAGATAGACATATTTTTAGCCCTTGTTACTGTTTGCTGAGAAATTTAAAAGAGGAGATCCGAATTCATTCAGATATCAAATGTTCTACTTTTATGTACTGACTAGGCTAATGAAGGTGGACATGCTCCACATGGTGTGCTATCCTAGGAAATATTGCCTGGACAAATCCCAACAGTTAAGGGTTTTTTTGTGGGCATTTCACGTTTTCCGTATTATTCGACGGACTAGATGCTGCCCCAGCAAGGGCCTAGGATAAGGGAAACCCAAGCTGAAAAAATTCCGGGGAATTTTCCCAATTAATATTGGGATCGAAATCCCCGACCTCCTGGTAAGCGAGCCAACACCTTACGCACTGAGCCAAGGCAGCTCCCACAATATAACGTGAGCCTACCTTGACTTTAACTTGTGATGAGAGTAATTCTGATTTGTTGATTATTCTTGGTACCATCATCAATACACTGACAGCATCATGATCTCCTGGACAAAATAAACAATATAATAAATACAACCATAATGATTACAGCTTGGATTGGATACAAGTAAACAAATTTCCTTAGGCAAATCTCAAATTCCAAGTACAGTACTTCTTAGCATCATTCAGATTTGATGAAAAAGGGAATAAAACTGAGCTTACAAGTGTTTGTTTGTCGAGATTGTAGAGCAATATTTACATTACTATAAATGTACTTCATTTTACAGTTTAGTACTGTTTTTATTTTAAGTTATATTCCGAGAGGGGAGGTTACCATGACCTGTTCAGTGCTTATTAGGCCTGGTTGTCTAATCTTTAATGAATGAGAAGAGCCTGTGTTATATTTTTGCAAAGACTCTGTAATGATACTCCTCACCTCTGGTACACTTGGAGAGCGTATGTGAACAATGACCCCCTCTAAATCTCTGGAATCTTAGACAAAAATTTATTTAAGCTACACTTGGACTACGTGGATAAGAAACAAAAGTTAAGGGTGAGAAAATTCTTACCTCCCCTGTTTAAGAAAGTATCAGGCATAAACGATAACAACATCTGTACATGAGCATTAGCTTGTTGTACTTCTAATTTACGTAATTCCATATCAATAGTCTGAAATATAACATTCTATATCAATAGTCTGAAATATAACATTCTATATCAACAGTCTAAAATATAACATTCCATATCAATAGTCTGAAATATAACATTATATATCAATAGTCTAAAATATAATATTCCATATCAGTCCTTCATGTTAAAGGGGAGCTTTTGCTCCTGCTCCCCTCCACGACGTTGGCTTTCCTTCAAAGGAGTCTTTAAAAACTTCAGCAAATTAGCTAAATTGCTCTCTTAAATATTGAGATTAATAAAGTACTTTCAGTTTTTGTTTACTTTTAAACTGCATACATTTGAGGCTTTTTATGGCTCCTGCACACTTTTATAAGCGTGAAGGACTGCCATATCAATAGTCTGAAATATAACAGGTACCGATACTCTCTAACCAAACAGGTACCGATACTCTCTAACCAAACAGGTACTGATACTCTCCAACCAAACAGGTACCGATACTCTCTAACCAAACAGGTACTGATACTCTCTAACCAAACGGGTACTGATACTCTCTAACCAAACAGGTACCGATACTCTCTAATCAAACGGGTACCGATACTCTCTAACCAAACAGGTAACGATACTCTCTAACCAAACAGGTAACGATACTCTCCAACCAAACAGGTACCGATACTCTATTTTGGACTGAACTTGTAGATAAATAAGGCCATATCATAAAAAACAGAATATCAATTGGAGTAAAAAACACATGATAAAACCATCCATACCTTAGCATAAGCCTTTGTTTCTGCAAACCTGGCCTTGAAATCAAACTCAATAGTAGGAGTCTCGACTGATTTCTGTTCCGATTCTTGTTGTTTGCTTCGTAACTCTTTATTTGTATCCTAAAATACAATTAAATCATTCTAAATTAGCAATAGTTTTCAATAAAGATAAACACAGTATTCATTATAAAACTTCAAATCAATTAAATAAAATGGGGTTTAACGTCCTACTGTTCTGTTCCGAACTGGGCTAATGAAGATGGGCATACGCCATACAGTGTGCTATGAGGGGTCTTTTGACCGGAGAGCGACACTACGACCTACTCTTATATCGAATTCCAACTGTCAAGGGATCTTTAACATGCATGCCAATGTGTACACAGGATCTCAGAGTTTCATTACATCCAAAGGACTAGACAGCTGACCTTGTCAGGCCCTCCATCCTACATCTGAGACAAGGGGAACCATGCCGGAAAATCTGGATGAACTTTCTCAGCCAATGCAGGGATTGATCGAACACCCAGCCTCCAGGCTATGAGCCAGCTTCTTATCCACGTAGCCCGCAGAAAGCTTGAATTAACTAATTCTGAAAAACTATAATAGGTATTGGTTAATACAGCAAAATCCTAAAAAAACAGCCGGTTTGTAGAATAATTAATCCCAAGAAGATGACAATAAAACCTCACACACGATAGGAAAAAGAGGGACGTAAGAGTCCCCATAACAGTGCAGGCAAGTTTGGATCTTAGTGATGCATACGAGGAAAAACAGGAACCATTCCATGTTGATAAATCATAGTAAAAAAAAAAATCCTTGGTAACAAACTTGTAGAATAATTATAGAACTAAAAATATAATACACTGGCCATTATAAAGACTGACAAAATGATAAGAATACATGAACATCATATAAAAGTATAGTACCTGTAGCTGTTTGACAAGTTCTCGGAATTTAGTGATGGTTTTTTCATAATCAGCGCAGGTTTCAGCTCCGGCTTCAAGCTTACGATAAGCCTAAAAAAAATATATAAAATTTAGAAAGTCATCAGATATCTGCACTACTATGTGTGAGAGAGAGAAAGAGAGAGAGATGGGATTTAACTTGACACAAACTAGGTCATTTCTGGACTAACATATGGTTTATTTTTTATTTCAATAATTCGCTTGCGTGTAGGGGTCTTTAGCAGTGGGAGGAAACTGGAGGACCCGGCGAAAACCCACGAAGTTGGACAGGCGACCCTACTCCTTGCCACATACAACCCGGGATTAAAAAAACACGCCAGTTGACTCAATGACAGGCTTTATGACACAGCATGCATGTGCTAATCATTCGGCCATCCAACCCCCCATAAAGTTTAAAAATTCAACACTACTATGTGTAAGAGAGAAAGAAAAATGGAGTTAAATGTGCACTCAATACAAACGAGATAACTTCGGGACTAATATATGGTTCTATTTCATTTCAAACCATGGCACTTGACTCAATGACAGACCTTGTGATCAAACTCCAATGCGTTAAACCATGTAACCACCCAACTCTGTCACACTCCATATGTTAGTCTCATGACTGTAAAATATTATAAAATAATAAACCAAGTTTTCAATCTTACGTCGGCGACCCGTGACTGAGCTAAATCTAACTCTTCTCGTAGTTCTAGCTCCATCTCTCGGGCATTTTCTTGAATTTCTTCGTTCATCTCATGAAGAACCTCCAAGTCAGCGTTTTCCTCTCCCAATTTAGCAATAATATCCTCTTGTGCCAGAGTCTTCTCAGCTAACGATTCCACCATTTCCTCGGCTCCAAGAGCACAATCAACCTACAGATTGAAACAAAGTTAAAAGAAATGTTATTAGAAATGTGTGGATTATTTCAATCAAAACAAAATGAAATGAGGTTATGCACCTAACCTGGACTAATGGCATACAGTGTGCTATGAGGGAAATTTTGCTGTGGCAGTGGCGCTACAGCCTTCTCTTATATCGAATTCCAACTGCCAAGTGATCTTTTATGTGCACGCCAATGTGTACACAGGACCTCTGTTTTCCATCCCATCTGAAAGACTAGACAACTGTCCTTGTCAGGCTAGCGAGCTAGCATCTACCCAGTTAACCACATGATCCCCATTTTTTTTAATCAAAACACAGAGTCTAATTGGCACTTAGTCTGAACATCATTCGTACACCATCCCCTCCCAAATATTGCTTTTAATCTTTTGGCCACGAGTGTAACATTCACAATATGCCAGTTTGTGTTGGATTTTCATACTAAACTTATGCTATCTGCCTACAGTTGGCTTCGTTTGAGAACAGTCACTAAGCTAGTTTTAAGTCCTAAATTGACGATTTTAGTCGAAAACATTAAGTGTACTTTGAAAATTTTGAGAAATATTTATTCTGCTTCCATTTAATAAAATTGAAAATGTTTATTTAGCCTCTGTATGAAGACAGACCTTCACTTATTTACTTTCAGACTTTTAATGTCAGGTGCCCAGATAGCAACTGGCACAGAAACATGCGTAAAATAATTTGGTCACCAGAGGAATTGGTTGCCAATTTCTAACTTTCAGTTCTATGTTCTGCTCATGGAATTGTGAGACTCCTGCTTGTGAGTTTCATCAAGCGTCTAAGGCAATGTACTGCTGCCATTTTGTTTAAAATTCTTTTGTAAACACCATTTATTTTGATAATGTTCAATTTGAGAAAATTCTCAAAATTGGGTGCTTATAAACGTTCAGACTTTTAATGTCAGGGGCCCTGTTTCAGGAAATTTTAACTAAGACAAAATCCAGATTTTGGATTGATTTTAGTGCTTAGCCAATCAAAATTAAAATTTGGATATTATCTTTAGTTAAGATTTCGAGAAACCAGGCCTAGACTTTTCATGTCAGATGGCCAGGGAAAGACAGTATATCTTGCCAATCTCTAACCTGTTCCTTGAGTTCGATCATCTGTTCGTGTAATTCGGAGACTTCTGTTTGTAACTTTTCTTTATCTTTCTGGTAATTATTGATTTCGTTCTTCATCTTGTCGTTCTGTTTCGTTAAATTCTGACATTCCGTCTTTTCTTGATTCGATAAATCACGCATCCTGGTAAATACATGCAGAAAATCATATAAAACTTATTCTTTTAGCGGCATTAAGTAACTGGGTAGATAAATAAACTATACACATACTTATGGAAAACAGCTAATGATTTATTTGGGCGACGTTTCGAAGAGTATTCTCTCAAAGTTTTCAATATAAAACTTGGCAAATTGATCAACTTCCACAGGAAATTTAACATCCAATTCTAAAAGCACAAATTTTGGCGTCTGAAACCGTGTGGGTGTCAGAATGAAAAACAGACTAGTTTCTAGGATTTCAAAATTAATTGAAATAAATTTTTGCGAAGTTGGCTCAAATCATCGAAAAAAAACAAGAAGGGCATTATAATATCCTTTAATACAGAATTCAAATTCGCCAGATATCCATTAATCTTTCGTATTTAGCATTATAATTTCTTATATATTGAATGAATGTGAAAGAAATTAATGCTGAATACGGAAGATTAAATGATAAAGGAGTTATAGTGGTATGATCTTTACTTTGACCTTGAATCTGACCCGTCTTTATTAGCCCAGTCTGACCAAAACAGTAGGACGTTAAACCCCATTTCATTGCATTGAATTTGACCCGCATTCATTAGCCTAGTTGGGCCAGAACAGTAAGACGTTAAACCCTATTTCATTTCATAACGGACAACTGTTCTGCTTCTAAACTGTGTGCCATGAGGGATATTTTGCCCTTGCAGCAGCGCTACTGCCTACTCTTATATCAAATTCCAACTGCCAAGGGATCTTTTACATGCACGCAAATATGTACACAATACCTCTGTTTTTCTTAACATCTGTATGACTAGATAGAGGGGAAAACATCTGGATGAACTTTCTCGGCCAATGCAGTACGTGTGAGACATAGGTTTTTCATCCCATCCGAATGACTAGACAACTGTCATTGTCAGGCCCTCCGTCCTGCATCACTGAAACAGGGGAACAACGTCGGAAAATCTGGATGAGCTTTCCCGGCCAATGCAAGGATCGAACACCCGATCTCCTGGCTAGCGAGCTAGCGTATTACCAACTTAGTCACCATGATCTCCTATTTCATAATAGAACTTACACTGTCATGATCCAGTAAATAGAAAACTAATATTTTTACTTACTTGACTAATGCTTCTTTTAATCTGTCATTTTGTTGTTCAAGTTGTTTTTGTTCATACGTAGCAGCAACACCTTCTTTACCTTCAAAATATACGCAAATCGAGTTGTCAGACGTTAAGGATTGCACAGGCGGATCCAGGAAATCCAGTTAGGGGGGGGGGGGGGCCCTGAGAAAAATTTTGAAAAAATCGGGGTGTCAGTGGTGATTTGTGGCGCATATCTATTTTTTTATACTGTTTTTTAGAGATTGCTATCATCCATTTTAGTAACAATATCATATTTTTCACAGCTTTTTTAAACATATGGTTCAGTTTAATTTCAAAAATTTGAGTGTATGGGACTTTAGCAGTGGGAGGAACCGGAAGACCTCGAGAAAATCCAAGAAGTTGGACAGGCGACCCTACTCCTCGTCATGTACATATGTATTGGTTGAGACAGAACTTATGATCCAAATCGTTACTTACCTTGATCTGTAATTTCTCCACGTAAAATTTCTAAATCTAACGTCACTTCTTCCAATTTCTCTTTTAATGTCTCTAATTCTTGTACGAGACCTTCGGCTTTCTCCTCGGCCATTTCTTTATCTAGAGTAGCAATCTCGATAGTTTCTGAAGTATCGGCCATCTCCTCTTTATATCTCTCAAAAGCATCTTGAGTATCTTTAAAATCCTAGACGTGGAAATAATTAACATATTTTGTAAGATTATGAATATTAATTGTCATGAATATTAATTATGGGCATGCTCCCCTTATCCAGGTCCTTGTGAGAGAGGCAGTCTGTGAGTGGCTCCCACCCTGTATAGTCAATAAAGTAAAATGGTGTTGTCTAATTCACTCTAACATTTTTTTAAAAATTCAAGATTACATTGAAATCGCCATCTTTATAAAATTGATCCAAAATTTGTTAAAAACAAGCGAAAACCAATGTTTAAAATACTCTGAGCGTGATTTTGCAAACTACCATATTGTACACTTATATCGAATTCCAACTGCCAACGGTTTTCGTCCCATCTGAACGACTAGATGACTGTCCTTGTCAGGCCCTCTGTCCTGCACCACTGACAAGGGGGAACCACGTCGGAAAGCCTATTGATACAATAAAATCTAATATTATACCTTTTTGGAAGATTGTAGTTGTCTCTGTAGATCACCATGAGTTTCCTGCATCTTGTGTTTATATTCCTGTAATTGTTGAAGCTGAATCTTCAGTTTATCGGCATCCTTCAACTTGGCTCGATCTTCTCCACGTTTTATTTTTAACGTTTCTAACTTTTCATTCAAATCCTTTATTTCGGCTTTTAGTCCTTCAATCTCTTGTGTTTGTTGTAGATTTGTCAGCGGATCATCTTCAAATTTCTCCAGTGTTTTAATACCAGTCGGGATAGCAGGCTGAAAGAAAGAGAGAAATGGGGTTTAACTTTCACTCAACACAAACTATGTCATTTCGGGACTAACATATGGTTAAATTTTATTTCAGTAATTTCAATAATTCGCTTGAGTGTAGGGGTTTTTAGCAGTGAAAGAGGTAGAGAGAGAGAGAAATTGGGTTTAACGTCCATTTGACACAAACTAGGTCATTTCGGGACTAACGTATGGCTCAAATTTATTTCAATAATTTGTTTGCAAGCAAGGGTTTTTAGCACTGGGAGGAAACCAGTGAACTTGGAGAAAACCCACGAGGCTGGACAGGCAACCATACTCTTAAATTGTCACATACAATCAGGGAATCAAAATCACGCTAGTTGACTCAATGACAGACCTTATGATTTAGTGCGCGCATGCTAATCACTCGGCCATGAGAGAGAGAGCAAAATGGTGTTTAATATTAACTCTACACTAACTAGGTAATTTGGGGACTAATATGAATGGTTCAATTTTACTTCAATAATTCGCTTGCATGTAAGAGAATCTTTCGAATAGAGGGGGAAAGCAAGGGAACTCTGAGAAAACCCATGAGGTTGGATAGGCGACCTTACTCCTTGTCATGTACAAGCTGTAAATTGAAACCAGGCACTGGACTCAATGACAGGCCTTATGATCAACAAGGCATACATTAGACCATTCGGCCACCCAATTCCAAGGATGGTAGAGAGAAAGCTACTGTTTTTACCTGTGGTGGTGATACAGATGGTATGAGACAAAGTTAATGTGGTGGTGATATGGATGGTAGAGAGAATGTTACTGTTTTTACCTGTGGTGGTGATACCGGTGGGTATGAGAGAAAGCTACTGTTTTTACCTGTGGTGGTGATACAGATAACATGAGAGAAAACTATTGTTTTTACCTGTGGTGGTGATATAGATGGTATGAGAGAAAGATACTGTTTTTACCTGTGGTGGTGATATGGATGTTATGAGAGAAAGATACTGTTTTTACCTGTGGTGGTGATACGGATGGTATGAGAGAAAGCTACTGTTTTTACCTGTGGTGGTGATACCGATGGTATGAGAGAAGGCTACTGTTTTTACCTGTGGTGGTGATATAGATGGTATGAGAGAAGGCTACTGTTTTTACCTGTGGTGGTGATGGCATGAGAGAAAACTACTGTTTTTACCTGTGGTGGTGATACAGATGGTATGAGAGAAGGCTACTGTTTTTACCTGTGGTGGTGATACCGATGGTATGAGAGAAGGCTACTGTTTTTACCTGTGGTGGTGATACAGAGTTCATGAGAGAAAGCTACTGTTTTTACCTGTGGTGGTGATACCGATGGTATGAGAGAAATCTACTGTTTTTACCTGTGGTGGTGATACGGATGGTATGAGAGAAGGCTACTGTTTTTACCTGTGGTGGTGATGGCATGAGAGAAAACTACTGTTTTTACCTGTGGTGGTGATATAGATGGTATGAGAGAAAACTACTGTTTTTACCTGTGGTGGTGATACAGATGGTATGAGAGAAAGATACTGATTTACCTGTGGTGGTGATATAGATGGTGTGAGAGAAAGATACTGTTTTTACCTGTGGTGGTGATATAGATGGTGTGAGAGAAAACTATCGTTTTTACCTGTGGCGGTGATATAGATGGTATGAGAGAATGTTATTGTTTTTACCTGTGGTGGTGATATAGATGGTATGAGAGAAAACTACTGTTTTTACCTATGGTGATGATATAGATGGTGTGAGAGAATGTTATTGTTTTTACCTATGGTGATGATATAGATGGTATGAGAGAATGTTATTGTTTTTACCTGTGGTGGTGATACGGATGGTGTGAGAGAAAACTATCGTTTTTACCTGTGGCGGTGATACGGATGGTATGAGAGAAAGATACTGTTTTTACCTGTGATGGTGATATAGATGGTATGAGAGAAAGATACTGTTTTTACCTGTGGTGGTGATGGCATGAGAGAAAACTACTGTTTTTACCTGTGGTGGTGATATAGATGGTATGAGAGAAAACTACTGTTTTTACCTGTGGTGGTGATACAGATGGTATGAGAGAAAGATACTGATTTACCTGTGGCGGTGATACGGATGGTATGAGAGAAAGATACTGTTTTTACCTGTGGTGGTGAGACAGATGGTATGAGAGAAAGATACTGTTTTTACCTGTGGTGGTGATATGGATGGTATGAGAGAAAGATACTGTTTTACCTGTGGTGGTGATACAGATGGTATGAGAGAACGCTACTGTTTTTACCTGTGGTGGTGATATAGATGGTATGAGAGAAAGATACTGTTTTTACCTGTGGTGGTGATACAGATGGTATGAGAGAACGCTACCTGTGGTGGTGAGACAGATGGTATGAGAGAACGCTACTGTTTTTACCTGTGGTGGTGATATAGATGGTATGAGAGAACGCTACTGTTTTTACCTGTGGTGGTGATACGGATGGTATGAGAGAAAGCTACTGTTTTTACCTGTGGTGGTGATACCGATGGTATGAGAGAAGGCTACTGTTTTTACCTGTGGTGGTGATATAGATGGTATGAGAGAAGGCTACTGTTTTTACCTGTGGTGGTGATGGCATGAGAGAAAACTACTGTTTTTACCTGTGGTGGTGATACAGATGGTATGAGAGAAGGCTACTGTTTTTACCTGTGGTGGTGATACCGATGGTATGAGAGAAGGCTACTGTTTTTACCTGTGGTGGTGATACAGAGTTCATGAGAGAAAGCTACTGTTTTTACCTGTGGTGGTGATACAGAGTTCATGAGAGAAAGCTACTGTTTTTACCTGTGGTGGTGATACCGATGGCATGAGAGAAAACTACTGTTTTTACCTGTGGTGGTGATACAGATGGTATGAGAGAACGCTACTGTTTTTACCTGTGGTGGTGATATAGATGGTGTGAGAGAAAGATACTGTTTTTACCTGTGGTGGTGATATAGATGGTGTGAGAGAAAACTATCGTTTTTACCTGTGGCGGTGATATAGATGGTATGAGAGAATGTTATTGTTTTTACCTGTGGTGGTGATATAGATGGTATGAGAGAAAACTACTGTTTTTACCTATGGTGATGATATAGATGGTGTGAGAGAATGTTATTGTTTTTACCTATGGTGATGATATAGATGGTATGAGAGAATGTTATTGTTTTTACCTGTGGTGGTGATATAGATGGTATGAGAGAAAACTACTGTTTTTACCTGTGGTGGTGATATAGATGGTGTGAGAGAAAACTATCGTTTTTACCTGTGGCGGTGATATAGATGGTATGAGAGAATGTTATTGTTTTTACCTGTGGTGGTGATATAGATGGTATGAGAGAAAACTACTGTTTTTACCTATGGTGATGATATAGATGGTGTGAGAGAATGTTATTGTTTTTACCTATGGTGGTGATATAGATGGCATGAGAGAAAACTATTGTTTTTACCTATGGTGATGATATAAGATGGTATGAGAGAATGTTATTGTTTTTACCTGTGGTGGTGATACGGATGGTGTGAGAGAAAACTATCGTTTTTACCTGTGGCGGTGATACGGATGGTATGAGAGAAAGATACTGTTTTTACCTGTGGTGGTGATATGGATGGTATGAGAGAAAGATACTGATTTACCTGTGGTGGTGATACAGATGGTATGAGAGAACGCTACTGTTTTTACCTGTGGTGGTGATATAGATGTTATGAGAGAAAGATACTGTTTTTACCTGTGGTGGTGAGACAGATGGTATGAGAGAAAGATACTGTTTTTACCTGTGGTGGTGATATGGATGGTATGAGAGAAAGATACTGATTTACCTGTGGTGGTGATACAGATGGTATGAGAGAACGCTACTGTTTTTACCTGTGGTGGTGATATAGATGGTATGAGAGAAAGATACTGTTTTACCTGTGGTGGTGATATGGATGGTATGAGAGAAAGATACTGATTTACCTGTGGTGGTGATACAGATGGTATGAGAGAACGCTACTGTTTTTACCTGTGGTGGTGATATAGATGGTGTGAGAGAAAACTATTGTTTTTACCTGTGGTGGTGATACAGATGGTATGAGAGAAGGATACTGATTTACCTGTGGTGGTGGATACAGATGGTATGAGAGAACGCTACTGTTTTTACCTGTGGTGGTGATATAGATGGTATGAGAGAACGCTATTGTTTTTACCTGTGGTGGTGATACAGATGGTGTGAGAGAAAACTACCGTTTTTACCTGTGGCGGTGAGACAGCTGTTTTTACCTGTAGTGGTGATACAGATGGTATGAGAGAAAACTACCGTTTTTACCTGTGGCGGTGAGACAGCTGTTTTAGCCTGTGGTGGTGATACAGCTGTTTTAGCCTCGGCAGGTGCTTTAACAATCGGTTCTGGTGCTTTTGTAGGAGGAGCTGGTTTAGGTGCTGCTGGCTTCGATGGTGTAGGCTTAGGAATAGCAGCAGGCTGTGGCTCAGGAGTAGAATCTTTACCTGGGATCCTGGATTTTGGAATTCCTGATTCTTTAGGGGTTTGGTTTGGATCTGGGCCTGGACTAGATCGGGCTTTAGCTGGGGTTTTAGCTGCAGCTTCAGCTAGATTCTCATTACCTGTAAAATAACACAAAATATTATTTAGCTGATAGTTCTTACAAGTTTTCAAATGTAAAACTTGTGTAGAATCTGCGTCCAACAGGAATATGAAAATAATGGATCAAGGAATCTGATACGAAAGTGTTCTTCACTAGATAAATAACATCTTGACGATGAAAACAGTGATAGTGTTTCTTTTATTTATCTACATTAAGTTTTCAAATTTTAGTAATTTATTCTAAGTATTAAATAATTCAAATTAATAGTCTTACATAATGCCAATCTGATTAAAACACAGATCGTATTTCGTTTCGTTTTTTACAGAATTTTGTTTTGTTTTATTGGTTTGACTACACTAGGATCTGGCAGAGTTGTTATAATATAACCTGCGTCCTGGATGTTGTTAGGGATTAGCTAAAGAAACCATCGGTTACACAATTTATTGGTGTGCAATGCATGGAACTCAACTGTGGGTAAACCACTAAAAATGTCACACTGATTGATTAATCAATGTCTGACATCATAAGGTCAAAAGCGGCTCATAAAACACCCGACGTCACCTTTCAGTACAACTGGTCAGATATTCATGTAGTGTTGGCCATCGAAAGGTTAAAAACGAATTATATAGATCTGTATTTTAATTAGATTTCCATAGTCCATTACAGTAGATAAATATCTTCTTTGAGTGGCATTAAGTAATTAACACAAAATAAACATAATATAAAACACAATTACTATTTCAAATAAAGTGAGGTTTCATCAAGCAAATGATGATAAATATATTAAGCAGAAGGTTTATATACAAAAATATCCAATTAACCAAAAATCATTCAAATTAGGGGTGACGATCTCATCCATAAATTGCAACAGAAAAGCCAGGTTATGTGTGTATGTTTACAAATAGATAAAAAGTTTCTTACTTTTTCCTACTAAACTTGGAGGTCTGATAAGAGATCTTCTCTTCTCACTTTTGTCTGGTGCTGGTACCTTTGATGCTGGTGTTGATGCTGGAGCAGTGGGAGAAGCAGGAGCAGCAGCTTTAGCAGGAGTAGGAGGTGCCGCTGCAACATTCCCACCATCAAGGGCAGTAATCTGTAAGGTAAACAAAGAAAAAATGAAATGTTCCGCTCCGACTGGACTAACGAAGACAGACATATGTCATACAGTGTGCTATGAATGAAATATTTTTCCGAGCAGCGGCACTATTGTCTAGTCTTATATTGAATTCCAACTGCCAAGGGTTTTTATGAGCATGTAAATGTTTACACGGAACCTTGTCACTTGACTCAATGCCAGACCTTACGATTCAACCTGTACATGTTAACCATTCAGTAACCCTCCCCAACCACCTGGTTTAAAGAAGGACTTAAACCAAACTGCTTTGTACTTTATAATTCTAGACAAAAAGATTCCTCCACTACAACTCCAGTATCATGTAAATGTGTTGCTTTAGCAGCAGTTTCTGTATTTAATGTTTAGTTTCTAACTCATTCTTTGTTTTTGTTTGCTTTATATAAGGATGGAGAGAGATAGAAATGGGGATTAAAGTCCACTTGAACAAACATATTGATCAATTTCATTTTAATATTCGCTGGCGCGTAGGGGTCTTTAACAATGGGAGGAAACCAAAGAAGGACTCAGAGAAAACCTACGAGGTTACACAGGTGACCCTACTCCTTGTCATGTACAACCGAAGAAATATATATGGATAGAGAGAAAGTATTTTAGTTCAAAATGTAAGTAAAACTAATAAAAAAGTCTACCTGTGATTGTCGAACAAATATTCCATGATTATCAGGACAGGAAAAATATGTCTTTCCTTGAACAGTTCCATTATTTTTACCTTTAGGTACATCTAATACAACACCAATCCATTTCCCTGTTAAAAAACAAAATTTAATTCTTGACACCTGAATAGTTTATGAAATGGGGTTTAACGTTTTACTGTTCTGCTCTGACTGGACTAATCATCATTATCAATTCCTGTTATCCCCTTGAGGGGCATAGGGCCTCCACAACAGTTCTCATTTTGTCTCGATCTTTGGCTGTTTTTGTTTTGCTTCTCCCCATGATATATGACAAGCCTTCAGTTTAGCATCTATAGTTCAGTGACTGGACTAATGAGGGAAATTTTGCCCAAACAGCGACGCTTAGGCCTACTATATATAGAATTTTCCTGCCAAGGTATCTTTAATGTGCATGCCAATGTGAACACAGGACCTCTGTTTTGCGTAATCATCCGAACGGGTTTAACATCCTGACCACTGACAAGTGCCAAACCACGCTGGAAAATCTCGCTGAATTTTCACTGTCAACACCAGGAGCAAACCAACGACCTCCAGACTAGTGAGCTAGAATCTTACCCACTTAGCCAAAGTGGCTCCCACCTGAACAGTACTCCAGAAACAGATTTACCTGATGAGAAAAGGGTTTGACCAATGTAAGCAACTGTTCCAATAATTCCCTTTCCCGTCACTTCAACTTTGGAACCAATTTTCATCGGCTTTGCTTCAGCCATTTTCAAAGATCTTGAATTTGATCAGAACTAAAATCTATTTAAATAAAGAAAAAATAATTTATTTAATTTGTGAAATGAAATGGGGTTTAATATCCTAATTTTCTGCACTGACTGGGCAACAGGTAATGAAGTTAGTGTTACATGGCATCCGCATAGCTTAGCCTATACACCCTGTATAGTGTGCTCTGAGGGAAATTTTGCTCTGACAGTGGCACTAGTGTCTACTCTTATATTGAATTGCAATTGTCAATGGTTCTTTTACGTTCACACCAATGTGTACACTGGATCTTGGTTTTTCAAACCATCTGAATGATTTGACAGCTGTCATCCCTGCCAAGTCTGAGGCTGAGCCTGTGGTGCCACTCCCACGTTTGATATATCTTGCAACATCACCACTAGTCCATGAATAGAAAGTTTGGGCTGTCACTATACCCAATGGTTTCAACTGCAGTAATTTCCACATAATCATTTATATAATATAAATAGATTTTTATCCAGCGGTCCTTCTGACTTCTGTAGGCCTATATAGCAGAACTCTGGGCCAGTCCCAGAAGAAGAAACATTCACTCACACTATTGAAGTATTGATCGTTTCACGGGTCAGTTGCAACTAGAATTATGTGTATAGTAATTTTTAGATACTAAAATCATATACTTCGAAATATACTCAAAACATCTTCGGATAAAAACCAAATGCATCTTGCAAAAATTACCTGTAAATATGGAAATAAAATTTCCAAATCTTTTCGTCTTTTTTATTTTTAGTCGTCCATTTTCGATGACATTTACATCCGGTGCGCTTACACCATTAACAATTACAAAATTCATTCTTTAAACGAGACGGTTTGTCATAGCAGAAGACAGTTCTTTCAATTTTATTATATTCTGAAATAATTCTAGAGTTTAGTGTCTTAAATGGTGTAGGTTAGTGCATTTTTGATTCATGAATCGTAAATTTTGTTGCAGTGATTGATGTGAGCGACATACCAATTCCAATATGGCGTCAAATCCGACAGGTTGTTAAAAAAATTCACATAAAATCAATAATTTGATTATTTACATGGCCTTTTGCACCTAAATATTTCTTAACTGGGATGTAAAGAATTTAGCTAAGGGATTATGTTTTTGTTTTTTTTTGTCTCCAGCCCATTGGCAGTAATTTCTAGCAAACAATTTTCAATGTTGACAGTTCAGACAGTTGTTTTTGTTTTTTACTACACCACACCCCTTTCCATCAGTTTTTAGGTTGGGGGTAATCAACTGAGTTGCACCATCATTTCTTAAATATACTTTAAGACCACACAGTTTAATTCCTCACTTAATTTCTAACCCTTGTCTTTTCACAAATTTCAAGACAACAAACTCTTGAAACTGAATTCAATATGAATAAGCTTAACTTTAAGCCAAGAGCAGATGATGGAACATTTTTGTTATTGTTGTCTGCAGACTATGAACATGGTCCTGCAAACAAACAATAATGTTTTAGGTCGAACAATAAGCCACATAATATCACTGCAGACAAACAAATCTTTTAGCTCGAACAATACACTACCGGTGCCGCCAAATGATGGACCGATGTGTATAATAATTAACATATGTATGCCATTGCTACCGCCACATAAAATAATATGATTTAAAAATGACACACAGGCATTTATCACATGTCAAATGAATGTCGTGTGATATACATGTATGTGATCAGTGATAACTGATTGATGTTGCATGCACAAAAATGTTCTGTATGTTCGGCTTCAACACAGATGACCCAAATATCTAACAAGTTTGATTTCATGGGCATTTTTGCGAAACAGTTTAGTTCATGTGTTTGTAACCTGCAGACAGTGGTCAAATTGATCGCAACAATGTTTTCATGAATATTTGTCATTCTAGATTATTTTTCTCCATTTTATTTGACATTCCTCTCTTATTTACAGATGAAAATGAACCAGAGGGAAGACGGAAAAAACATGAAATTCTCAAAATGTATTATGGAGTGGAGGGTGATAAACCTGGAGCTTCGACAGTTGACCCGTGTGATATCAATGGAGCCCATTTTAAACCTGAGATATACTTGAGTAAGCTCATACACGAGAAACCACTGACAGAATTAATGGATAAAGAAAATGATATGGTTCGTCAGATTAAAGCTCTCGATAGTGACATGCAGACATTGGTTTATGAGAATTATAATAAATTTATCAGTGCAACGGATACGATACGAAAGGTGAGTAGCGGTTCTGAAAAAGTTTGTTTATATTTTGAAGAGTAAGAAGTAAAAAGGTCCTCGTTAATTACTGGAAATTCATTTTTCCTGTGGATGCCATAGTGGCTCAGTGGGTAGGTCGTTGGCTCACTAACGTTTAGGTCCAGGGGTTGATCCTGGTGTCTGACAAGAAAGTTCCCCAGCATTTTGCAGTGTGGTATCCTCCTGTCAGTGGTTCAGGCAAGGAACAGAAAACCATGGTACTTGCTAGTGTGCATATAAAAGATCCTGTGTATAGTAGCTAGGCCTACTCAGAAAAAAGAAAAGCCACTGTCAAGTCAAAATTCTACTCATAGCAGTACAAAGCATTACATATAAGGCTTCTTCATTAGCCCTATTTGATTAATAATTGGTTTGTGTATTTATCTTTTTTCGGTTATTAGATGAAGAATGATTTTAAGAAAATGGAAGATGAAATGGATCACTTAGCAACTAATATGGCGGCCATTACAGAATTTAGTGGTAATATTAGCAGTACTTTACAAGACAGAAGACAACAAATAACTAAGTTAGCTGGTGTACATTCATTGTTAAAAAAGGTATAATGCTAACTTCTCTACAAATAATCCTTATAAGACATATAGAAATAGATTGCTTGATAACAATACCTGTATGTGTATTGAAACGTAGCATGAGAATACAATTCAGAAGTAGTATATCCATACAAGTGTGTTTATTTTTATCTACAAATATATGTCAGTACCTGATAACTTACACTAGGGGCCGGGTATTATTCAGATTTGATGAAAAAAGGACAGAAACTGTGCTTACTATCTAAAATCTAATACTAGGGACTGGGTATTATTCAGTTTTGATGAAAAAAGGAAAGAAACTGTGCTTACTATCTATAATCTAATACACACATGCAGTTAAATAGATTGCCACCCAGAAAGTGTTAAATGTCGTCAAGATTCATGGGAAAATGCCCTGTTTGCGCTACCGTGTAGTTTAAGAAACACTGTTTAGTTTTGACATCGGTCATCTAGTTTATGAAACTAAACCGTTTGGTATTAACATCGATCGTCTAGTTTATGAAACTAAACCGTTTAGTACTGACATCGGTCATCTAGTTTATGAAACTAAACCGTTTGGTATTAACATCGATCGTCTAGTTTATGAAACTAAACCGTTTAGTACTGACATCGATCGTCTAGTTTATGAAACTAAACCGTTTAGTACTGACATCGATTGTCTAGTTTATGAAAATATTCCGTTTAGTACTGATATCGATCGTCTAGTTTATGAGAATATTTCGTTTAGTACTGACATCGATCGTCTAGTTTATGAAACAAAACCATTTAGTACCGACATCGATTGTCTAGGTTATGACTGTTTAGTTTCATAAACTTGACGACCAATGTCAATACTAAATAGTGATACCCAACCGGGTTTTTACGGAAAAAAGGTTCAACTCTTTAAAAGAGACAGACTTTTATTATAGATTTTAATTGTAAATAATTATATTATTCTAATCCTATTTATTATCATTTAATAATATTTCATATAATGATCTCTGATAATTATTGAAAGTTTGAAATATACTTGCTTTTCTAATTCCATTAAATCTGTTAGGTATAATTCACCATATGTCTGTCGCAATATAACCAAGTTGGTGGTGACAAGCCATTAAACAGTATTTCATTTCTACAAATATACTCGTCCACGAGAGATTGTTACTTATGTTTCAATTCCTGCAATTCACTATTCTTGGTGTAATTGACTAGCTAATTATTTCTAATTCTGATGATGTTTTTTCAGCTTCAATTTCTGTTTGAGTTACCCTCAAGGTTAAAAAAATGTCTGGATATGAAAGCCTATAGTCAGGCTGTCAGGTATGATTTTATTTATCCTTTATTTAGTGATGGAAATATTGATTTTATTTTACATTTGATTGATTACTAGACAGTCATGAACAGATTTTTTATCAACAGTACAGTCGGGATGTTCCAGATTGGGAATGAGTATCACCGGGTCGCCGTCACACGGATGTAACAAAGTGATCAGAGTGCACTGTATTTTAATTAATGCTAGGTTCCCACTGCTGTGCGATTCGTTCAATAGGATTATCCCTATTGAGTCCATGATCTGGTTAATACAGATACGTTTGGGTACATTTTGATACGATCAACACGATTCCTACGACTGACTTCAACATGTGATAAAACCTGATAGGATCATCACAATTACTCCATGATTACTCCATGATTTCAATCGTATCCTGATGGAGGGAACCTAGAATCAGATTTTTATCTGGAATTGAGGAACAGACTTAGCTTATATTAAACCCTCCTCACCATACACTGTATGGTGTATGTCCGTCGTATTTGGCCGAGTCGATGCAGTAAAGTAGGACATTAAGCCCTAATTCATTTCATATTGGGTGGAGACTGGAGAGAGAGAGAGAAATGGGGTTTCACATCCACTTGACATGAGCTAGGTCATTTTGGGACTAACATATGGTGCAATTTTGTTTCAATAATTTGTTTGCACTTTGGGGTCCTTAATTAGCAGTGGGAGGAAACCGGAGGACCCAGAGAAAACCCAGGAGGTTACAGGCGACCCTACTCCTTGTCACATTTAAACGGGGAATCGAAACCATGCCACTTACAAATTAGATATTTTCTGTTTGTATATTTTAGATACTATACTAAAGCTAAGAGAGTTTTACATCAGTATCAACATATGCCAAGTTTTCAGGGTATAAATACAGATTGTAACATGATAATAGAACAACTCAGACATCAATTACGACAACAATTCAAAGATAAAGAGGTAACAAAACATATTATTTTATTATCGTAGAATTAAATGTGTTTACAGATAAAAGATATTGAGATCCCTGACTACGTTTGAAAGTGTTTGTACATGTAGTTTTGAAATTACATATGAATGCACATATTACAAATGAAACTGGATATGTCTTCATTACAAGTGAAACTGGATAATCCTTCATCACATTACTGGATAATCTTTCATTACAAATAAAACTGGATAACCATTTATAACATGATGAGATAAATGTTGTGACTTGAAATGTGATGTTTACAAGAAGTCATTTAGACCAGTAATGATCCTTCGTCAAAAATAAAAACACAAAAATGGAAAATTTCATATCAGATTTTTTCAGAATATCTATTTGATTTGGCCTAACAAAATAAAAAAAAGACAAAGAAAAAAAACTCCCTGCATCAGATTTTATTGGCAGGATTGTCTGACAAATTTTGTTTTTTGGAATGGCCTAACTTGTTTTTCTTTTTGTTCATACAAAATATTTGTTCTTTACAGTCTTCTCCGAAACAGTTAGCAGAATGTGTTGATTTGTTATTAGAGTTAAACGAGCCACCAGAAACATTATGTGACGAGTTTCTCTCCCAGTAAGTTCTGATTAACATTTTAATATCAAGTAAATCCAACTGTTCAATTATTTATACGATAGATGTATACAATGTATAATGCTACTCGACTCAGGCAACAAAAAGTTAAAGTGACTTTTTTGTGTGCACACCCTCCCAAACTATGGACTCACCTTCTGTATGGCGTATGCCTGTCTTCATTTGCCCAGTCGGAGCAGAGCAGTAGGATGTTAAACCCCATTTTATTTCTGTCACTGCATCAACTGTGTGACAAGAAGTAGGATTGCCTACCTTACCTTGTGGGTTTTCTCTGAGTACTCCAGTTTCCTCCCACTGCAAAACCCTACTCAATAAAATTGTACCGTATGTTAGTCCAGAAATGACTAAATTTGTATTCAGTGAATGTTAAACCCCATTTCTCTTTCTCGCTATTTTAACCAAAGGTTTATATGCAAAGTTTCATTTCACCCTAATCTGATTAAAATACAGATCTATATTTCGTTTGGTGTCGTTTTTTATACTTTCGATGGCCTCAACTACATGAAGATCTCACAAGTTAAACATGTAGTGGGAGATCACATCAGAGGTCATACCAGTGGCTTTTGACCCTATGATGTCAGACATTTTATTAACCGATCAGCATTGATGTTACTAGTGGATTACCCACAGTTCCGTGCAAAACACGCCTAAAATTGGCTAATGCTTCACATCATTCATAACAAGTCAATGATAACAGAACTCTTCATGATGATTGTGTAGTAAAGACAAGTATAACAAACTTGTGAATTATAAAAACAAAACAAAATAGGATCCTTGTTTTAATCCGATTCATTTCACTCTTTTCTTATTAAATATGATATTTTGTTAAACATGCATTATTCAAGAGCTAAATCTGCCTAGTGCAGGTCTTTATTTGGGCATGAAATGTTTTCTAAAGTATTAATTAGACATTAATTAACTGATCCAGGCCTTAATCAACTTTGGATGGCATCAGATTGCTCCGATACTAAACAGATATAAACGTTTCAGCGGTTAATCAAATATGGCGCACGTTAACGCTTCGAGGTGTAGCTTTGATCAACCAGGTCCGTGGTTGAAATTATTGCACAGGTCGGTCAAATCTTTAAATGCCTATATCTTCGCTTGCAATAGAGTAATTTGAATGAAATTTTCAAATTATTCATTTTACATCATCTACTTTCGAACTAGTATAGCAAGAATGGCTAGTTCTTATCTACATCTTGAATAATGTAACTTTAAGATTGCTTTCATTGTATAATTTCAGTGCAAGACAGAAGATAGATGAAGACCTTGATATACTGGATAGACAAATAAAATTACAAGCAGGGGAGATAACTACCACAGAATCTGATCGACCAGCTCAAGCCTATCTAAATACACCTATGGTTGGTAATTATTAATTCAGGTGGAGCGGATGGCCTAATGGCCTGTCATTGAGTCAAGTGGTTTGGTTTATAAGCAATATTGTATTCAGATTTGTATCTGAATAGGGATTGTGGAACAGGCATAGTCTAAGACCCCTCTCCCGCTTGTATGTGACAAGGAGTTGGATCAGCTGTTCAACCTTGTAGGTTTTCTCCAGGTCCTCTTGTTTCCTCACAATGCCAAAGACCCCTAGGTGCAAGCGAATTATTGAAATAAAATTGAACCACGTGTTAATCCCAAAATAGCCTAGTTTGTTAATAAGCTTATTTTTTTATGATATATTAGAGATTGTTGATAAACTTGTTATTTTAGGATATTTTAGAATTTGTTATAAAACTTGTTATTTTAGGATATATTAGAATTTGTTATAAACTTGTTATTTTAGGATATATTAGAGTTTGTTGATAATGGTTGTAATGGTTACCTTAGTAACATGTGTTTAGTTATAGCATCATATAAAGATATGTTTCTACACAGGCATCAAGAAGAGTAAGTACATTCAGAACTTTACTACGGGGGCGGATGGTTAGCATGTATCATAAGGTCTGTCATTGAGTCAACTGACGTGGTTTTAATTCCCTGGATGTACATGCCTTGTGGGTTTTCTCCGGGTCCTCTGATTCTCCTGGTTATAAGTGACAATGAGTAGGGTCGCCTGTCCAACCTGGTGGGTTTTCTTCAGATTCTCCTGTTTCCTCCCACTGCTAAAGACCCCTACGTGCAAGCAAGTTATTGAAATAAAATTGAACCATGTCAAGGACAGTTGTCTACTCGTTAGAATGGGACAGAAAACAAGGTCCGGCGTATACATTGGAGTGCACATAAAAGATCCCCTGACTTTTGGAATTCGACATAAGAGTAGGTCATCGTGCTGCTGCCCGGGAAAATGTTCCTCATAGCACACTAGTATACGCCTGTCTTCATTAGCCCAGTTTAGGAGCAGAATAATAGGACGTTAAACCCCATTTCATTTCCTTACATGTAGCTCATTTGATGCAGAAAAGTAAGTCGTTTTGTTTTACTGAGTGTTTTTTTATTTTTACAGTGAGAATCTAGATACTATAGCTTTAAGAAAGCTCTTTATATTTGTTAATGATCTAATGGAACAATATTTTAACTTTGTTCAGAGAAGAGTCCAGCTTGAGGTAAGATCCTGGTATTCCATACAATCATATTTACAGAATTTTAAATATTCCCATGGGCGTTGATTAGTAGTGGTGGGGGAAGGGGTGTGTCATTGCTTCACTATACTTTATGTTTAAATAATCCTACTGTAATCGATTGCAACTAGTAATATATAATCCTTATAAGACATATAGAAATAGATTGCACTAAAAATAAACTTACTTTATGGATATACTACTTCTGAATTATATTAATATGCTACGTTTCAATACACATCTATATATTGCATCACATTTTTGTTAATTAATCATTATTTGCTTGATAACGATACCTGTATGTGTATTGAAACGTAGCATGTTAATAAAATTCAGAAGTAGTATATCCATAAAGTGTGTTTATTTTTAGTAATATATACAATTTATGTTTGTTAAAATAAAAAAACAAGTAAAAAACCCACACTCAATAAGATAAGGAGGGCAGAAGATTCCCTAAAACAGTGAAGACAAGTTTGGAGCTCAGTGATGCATCGGGGGATAAACAGGAACCAATATGGCAAAAGTTTTAAATTAGTGTTGAATATATCCTGTAATTGTAAATTCAGTTTTTATAGTCGTATATTGTATATTTTATTTATTTTTAGAAAGAAACTGGTGATAATGCCATCTTAGTTCGAGCTTTAGATCGATTTCATCGTAGATTACAGGCTATGAATAAATTACTACCTGATACAGATTTCTCTGCGTAAGTTTTACATAAACAATATGTTCAGTTGGGGAGGGAAACAGCACAGCAATTAGCAGGCTAGATCTGTAACTAAGGCAGGGAACAGCACAAAGGGAGGAAGGTAAACAGCACAGCAAACTAGATCTGTTATTAAGACAGGGAAACAGCACAAAGGGAGGGAAACAGCACAGCAAGCTAGATCTGTAACTGAGGGAGAGAAACAGCACAGCAATTAGCAGGCTAGATCTGTAACTAAGGCAGGGAACAGCACAAAGGGAGGAAGGTAAACAGCACAGCAAACTAGATCTGTTATTAAGACAGGGAAACAGCACAAAGGGAGGGAAACAGCACAGCAAGCTAGATCTGTAACTGAGGGAGAGAAACAGCACAGCAATTAGCAGGCTAGATCTGTAACTAAGGCAGGGAACAGCACAAAGGGAGGGAGGTAAACAGCACAGCAAGCTAGATCTGTTATTAAGACAGGGCAACAGCACAAGGGAGGGAAACAGCAAAGCAAGCTAGATCTGTAACTAAGGGAGGGAAACGACTCGGCAATTAGCAAGTCAGATGTGTAACTAAGAGAAACAAGCAGCATGAATTATATTAATCTAACGACAAAATTGAGCTGTTATAAATCTTTTTTTTTATAGTAGATAAACTTTATTTATAAATGTGCCCGTATCCATCATGTTTAGATTTTATTTATACGTTGTCATAAGTTACGGTATTGTTTATGTATGTATTTACTTATTTTGTATTTGTAGAGCTGGTTTGGAGATTGTATCAAAGGCTGCTAAAGATAGGGTAGCACATTATCTTCAAGCTCTTAAACAACATTTCACAGGTACGTTAAACATAACACATGACACATTTATATGGAATACATGTTACTTAACAGATTTATTTGTGGCGACATTTAGACAAGGGTTCTCTCGTCTTTATCAAGGAAAGAATGACAACCATTTAAAGATATATTCATACAAAATATGAAACAATCAAGCCTGGAAATAAGGCACCTGTCACTGACAATGTCAGGCACAGTTTCAGACTTTGTCCTGCACAAAACCTCTGGTGTCTGTCAATTTGTCCTGCACTGATTTTTCCCATTTTTAATTGATATTATTAATACATGTCCGGCACTGAGTTGAAATTGTCAGGTATTATTTCATTAGTGCCTGACATTTTGTCAGGTACATCTAAATCCGTTATTTCCAGGCCTGAAAACAATGAAAACATTAACATATGAGAGTAATCATTTAGAAAAAATCGAAGGGGGAGGTGAGAAGCCATAAGGGTTGGGTAGTAATGACACATTTATATGGAATACAAGTTTTGACAAGGGTTCTCTCGTCTTTTTCAACCAAAGAATGACAATCATAGTACCTTAAAGATATATATGCAACATATGGAACAATGAAGACATTAATCGTCGTATCATTTCTGTAGTTTAATGAACTATGTGTGGTTTAATGGTCGAGAACAAGACATTAAGTAATATATTGTAACAACAAGAGGACCTTGAGGTCCGGGTGTTTTTACAATATATTATGCAATGTCTAAGCTCGAGACGATTAAACTACTTAAAATACAGACACTCCGCACGTGCGTTTACAGTGAAAAACGTCATGCCAGTGTAATGTACGCTTGGCAAGTTGCCCGTACATTATTTGAAATAATGGTACGCCAACATCAAAGGATGACATCACATCTGTATTTTAAATTAAAAGGAAACATGTTGATGAGGGTAAACTAATGATATACAGCTAGTAGGTAAAACATAATGGAACAAATTATCTCCCCTTTGATTAACCATGTAATACATTTTAGAAAAATTTAGTTTTTTGATCACATCAGGAAAATAGCCATATGTGGAGGTTGGATGGCCAAATGGTTAACGTGTGACCGTTGTATCATAAGGTCTATCATTGAGTCAAGGAGTAGGGGCACCTGTCAAACCTTGTGGGTTTTCTCTAGGTCCTCCTGCTTAAAGTAGACTTTTATATTCTTGAGAAGTTTTCTTGAAATGTTTTGAGAAGGATCTAATAGATTAGTTTGAATATGTTTTTATGAATCCATATTTAGCTTGTCATTGAGTTAACTTGCTTGGTTTCGAATCCCCGTTTGTACCTGACAAGGAGTAGGGTTGCCTGTCCAACCTTGTGGGTTTTCTCTGGGTCCTCCGGTTTCCTCCCACTCTTAATGACCCCTACGCGCACACGAATTATTAAAATAAAATTGAACCATATGTTAGTCCTGAAATGACCTGGTTTGTGTCGCATGGACGTTAACCACATATCTCTCTCTCATCTCTCTCTCTCTTTTGCTCTCACCTGTCCAACCTTGTGGGTTTTCTCTGGGTCCTCTGGTTTCCTCGAACTGTTAATGCCCCCTATGGCAAACGAATTATTAAAATAAAATTGAACCATATGTTAGTCCTGAAATTATCTGGTTTGTGTCGATTGGACGTTAGCCACATATCTCTCTCTCTCTCTTGCTCTCTCACCCCACCCCACCCTTCCCCTAGTCATTGTGGTAAAGAACATGTATTCTTGTGACCTGATATACATCCCCTATTCTATTCCATTCCAGATTGTATGACCGATATTCGTCAGAAATTAGCAGCACCACGTCCAGCAGGTAAACATGATGGTAGTGCTAACTTGTTTCAGTTATTGGGTAATATGCAATCTTCTGTCATGGAGCAGATCAAATCAGTTTTAAATAATCTTCAGGTTTGTTCTATTTCTCATATTATATTATTTATAATTGGGTCAAAATTAAAAAAAAGTTTGTCTGCCCAGAAGCTACTGACCCAAAAAAAAGGTTACTAGTCAAATTCTTTTTTTGCCGTTTTTAAAGATTTTTTTTTTTTAACAGCAATTTATTTTTACGTTTGCCAATGACACCAAAACGCGAAATAATCAGTCAGGAGGTTGAACAGCCAATGTCATGTCTATACATAGTAACACCAATTAAACTAGACACGTGATTTTACGTTTATCTTCAAAGTCTGATCCTTCTCAGCCCACCCACCAAAAAAGGATTTGCCTACCTACCTACCCATACCGTATCGTCATGAGTCGGGTTTAATCAAACTGAAATATTTTTAACACTGGCCTGGATGTGAATATTTCTTTGGACTCTCAGAATCTATGTGTATGATTTAGACTCTTTTCTTTCAGATTCTCAATAAACCTTTGCAATGTTTTGTTTAAATTTTGATTTTAACTAAAAAGGAACAGTGTCTAGAAGGGACAAAACTACAGAGGTCCTGTGTACAAATTGGCTGTCCGAGAAAAAATTGTTCTTATAGCAAACTCTATGGTGTGTGACCGTATTCATTAGCCTAATCAGAGGGTTGGATGGTTAGCACAAGCGCTGTATCATAAGGTCTGTCATTGAGTCAACTGGCGTGGTTTCGATTCCCCTGTTGTACAGGACAAGGAGTAGGGTCACCTGTCCAAACCCATGGGTTTTCTATGGTTTCCTCCCACTGCTAAAAGACCCCTACGTGCAAGCAAATTAGTGAAATAAAATTGAACACTGGGTTAGTCCCAAAATGACCTAGTTTATGTGGAGTGGCTGTTAAACCCCATTTCTCTCTTCTCTTTAGCCCAATTGGTACCGAAAATTATGACCTTAAACCGCATTTCATTTCATTTTGTATGGGCATTGTTTTATTTTTCAGGCATTTACAGCATCAGACATTACATTTGCTATGAAGCCGTATTTCCGTGGAGCTTTCTGTACACAAGATGTTAGAGAGGGATTAATAGTAGCATTTATAAAACATATCTGTACTACTTGTAATGTTAGTTATTATTATTATCTTTATTAGCGAATCAAGTTCAAAATACAACTGTTGACTTTCAAGGCATTACAAGATCAATCACCAAACATGTGAGCTGCTTCCACAAAACCAGGCTCTTGGTCATTTATATATAAATAGAGCTGGCCGTATATTGCATAGTCTACAGCCTAAGCTTTCTAAAAATGTAATCCTTTTTAAACTTATTATATCATCTGGAGTTAAGTTCGGCTCATTATGCTTTTGTGTCTGTAGTACAAAATAAAGTTGTGTGACAAGCGCCTTGTTTCTTTGGAGTGGATCACAGTATATCAAAGATCTGATTATTCCATATAAAACCACATAAGAACTCTTAGATCCACTGATAAAAAATTTCTGTATCAACCATCAGTGAATCTTGAAATTGCAAAAACATATTTCTCGTTCTCTAATTCTCTCTTATGGAATTCATTGCCTTAGAAACTTACAGCATTAGAACCATTGATTCTTAATTCTTAAAGTGGTGAAGTGAGGCTAATTTTCGAACAACGAGTACGGTGGTTGAAATTATTGCACACATCTAGTCAAATCTTCGAAGGCCAATATCTTCGCTCGCAATAGTAATTTGAATGAAATTTTTTCAAATTATTCATTTTACATTATCTACTTTCGAACTATTATAGCAAGAATAGCAAGCTCCTAATCTAAATCTTACATAATGCATCTTTAATCTTTATTATATGATTGTTGTTTTACAGGAGTTTTGTGAATTTGTTGGTGATAAAGGATCTATACCTCCATCATTATTACTGATATTAGCACGATATTGTTCAGATTTAGAAACAGCTACAATATCTTATCTGGTATGTACATAATTATTGTCCCTTCTACTGTAAAATCAAGGGCGGCTTTGAAGGGGAGTAGGAATGGTCTTAAACACACTTATGATCATAAGGTCTGTCATTTGATCAAATGGCATTTTTTCAATTGCCTGTTTTTATGCTGGAAGTAGTAGGGTCACCTGTCCAACCTCATGGGTTTTCTAAGGGTCCTCTAGCTCTAGTTCCCTCCCTTTGCTAAAGACCCATAGTACTGGTATAAGTAATTCTCCCTCACCCTCCCCTAAATGTGTCAACAAATCTCTTCCACCTATGTTATGTAATTAAAGTCAGAAGTTAATACATTACAGTCATGGAGATATGAGTGAAGAATTGTGTATAGGAGGTATATTTTGTAAATGAGTGAACATTCTGGTATATTTTATAATGAGTGAATGTTCTGGTTTATTTTATAATGAGTGAATGTTCTGGTATACTTTATAATGAGTGAATGTTCTGGTTTATTTTGTAAATGAGTGAATGTTCTGATTTGTTTTATAAATGAGTGAATGTTTTTGTATATTTTTTAATTGAGTGAACGTTCTAGTATATTTTATAAATGAGTGAACGCTCTGGTTTATCTTGTAAATGAGTGATTGTATTGGTATATCTTATAAATGCGTTAATGTTCTGGTATATTTTAGGTTAGTTTAACGGAAGAACAGTTTTTAGTTGAAGATCGACAGATCGTCACACCAGTGAGTGATATGTTGATTTGGGGAAAAGAGACGGCACAGAAACTATTAAACCATTATGTCCGTGTTCAAGGTCTCACGATATCACAGGTAGGATTAGTGTGTGTTTTTATACTCCCAAATTGAAATGTGGTGTATATTGTCGTTGCCCCCATCCGTACATCAGGCGTCCACCCGCAACTGGCGTGTTTTTGATTGTCGGTCGTATGTGAAAAGTAGACAGGTTGTCGGTACAACCTCATAAATTTTCTCAGGTTCTCTGGTTTCTTCCTACTGCTAAAAACCACTGCGTGCAAGCAAATTTTAAAATAAAATTAAAACATGTTTTTGTGTGTGAACATTAAACCCTATTTCTCTCTCTCTCTCTCTCTCTCTCTCTCTCTCTCTCTCTCACTACTATTGTGGTCCATTGTTATTGAGAAATATTAAAAATCCTTTAAAACAAAATATACTGTCTAAACCAATATGAATCAATAAAACATTTCAAATTTTAAATAAAACTTAAATCATTTTTGAGAAACAAGGAAAATAATCAATACAAATAAAACTGAAATGAAAATAAAAAATTAAAATATTTTTGAAAAAAATTAAAATGAGATAAATGTAAACAAAAAAACTGAAAAAAGTAAAAGAGAATAAGTGTAAATTGAAAACTGAGATTGAAAAGAATTTTATTATTACCGGTATAATGAAATTGTAAAATTGAAATAAAAAACATTTTTTATATGCCCACATTTTCATGTGGACGTATAATTGTCTTCACCCCTGTCCGTCTGTCCGTCCGGACTCCGGAAGTCCAGGCTGCTTTCAATATTAGCATGTATCTGATCGAAAACTTCATTGTACGAAAAATCACGTTTTTAGCTTGTGAACCCTATAGAGGTCACAATTTTGTACCGATTTTGATGAAACTTGACATGCCTGTTTATAACCCAAAGATCTTGGTTCCTTTAGATATTTGCGACCATCAGAGTGTAACTTCCTGAATTACATGTATGGCCCCTGATTGTCTGAAAAATCGCCTTTTTCAGCCTGTGGTCCCTCTGTAGGTCACAATTATTATCTGATTTAAAAAAACGTTTGATTATATCACTGTTACACAGTAATTAAAGTTTGGTTCAAATTTTGTGAAATTCGGACCAACATTGTTGTAGAGGTCGATTTTGATGAAACTTGAAATATAGGTTTATAACTCAAACATGGTGGTTCCTTTCAATACTTTTCTGCATATCGAATCGTAACTTCCTGAATTATGCCCCCTGATTGTACGATTATTATCCGATTTAAAAAAAACGTTTGATTATATCACCGTTATACAAAAAGGAAGGTTAAGTTCGAATTTCGTGAAAATCGAACCAAAACTGCCAGACAAAATGGCCGACGTTTGTACGCAAATAGTATAGAAATATGGTATATCAAGGTTGTAGACCCTTTAGAAGTCACATTTTTATCCGATTTTGATGTAGCTTGACATGCATGTTTATAACCTAAAGATCTTGGTTCCTTTTGATATTTGCGCATATCAAATTGTAACTTTATGAATTATGTATGGCCCTTGATTGTAGTAAAAATCACTTTCTTTTTAGGTTGTTCTCTATCCATCTCTTGTTTGTTGGCGTATCCTGCCTGGCAGCTGCTGGTTTAACCCCTAAGACAAAATCTGAAACGAAAGCTAAAATATGCACGTCTGGTCGTAGCCCATTGTATTTATAAATAACTCTTAATCTGATATTTTACAACCTGAGCCAATGATAAGTTCTGTTATATTTTGTAGATGTTAAGAAAGAGTGTTGAGACTAGAGATTGGTTGAATACTATAGAACCGAGAAATGTACGAGCAGTGATGAAGAGAGTGGTGGAGGATATAACGGCTATAGACGTACAGGTGGGACAGTTGTATGAAGAAGGTGTTCGGAAAGAACGGAGTAGCGATTCTAGTCGTAGAACTCATACTCATAGTCAATCACAACAACAACGCAAACCACCATGGAGTTATTCACCTAGGTTAGTGCTATATCTGAGGGGTGGGGAGGGGCCAAATGGAGTTATTCTATATCTGAAGGGTGGGGTGGGGCCACAGTGGAGTTTTTCACCTAGGTTAGTTTTATATCTGAGGGGTGGGTGGGGCCAATTGGAGTTATTTTATATCTGAGGGTTGGTAGGGGTCAAATGGAGTTATTTTATATCTGAGGGGTGGGTGGGGCCAAATGGAGTTATTTTATATCTGAGGGGTGGGGTGGGGTCAAATGGAGTTATTTTATATCTGAGAGGTGGGGTGGGGTCAAATGGAGTTATTTTATATCTGAGGGTTGGTAGGGGTCAAATGGAGTTATTTTATATCTGAGAGGTGGGAAGGGGCCACCATGGAGTTATTTTATATCTGAGGGGTGGGGTGGGGGTCAAATGGAGTTATTCACATAGGTTAGTGTTATATCTGAGGGGTGGGGAGGGGCCAATTGGAGTTATTCACCTAGGTTACCGTATTTCCTCGAATACAACCCCGGCCTCGATTACAACCCGGGCCTCGAATAGAACCCGGGGGTAAGGGGGTGTTGAGATAAATACAACCCGGGTCTTGAATAGAACCCGGGTCTCTAATATATCCCGGGGCTAAAGTAAAAACTGAATACTCCCTGTCAAAATATTAATTAATTAGTGATTCCTGCACAGGAAGTAGAATTGTCTTATGTCACGCACAGAGAGTTTAGCCTTCGTATTTGCAACACCGACCCTGTGTGCTTGTTTTACTTGTCCAAAATGTCACTCTTATACAAGGTTTGGAAGCATTAATTCGGGTCTGAAAAAATACAACCCGGCCTCGATTATAACCCGGGCCTCAAATAGAACCCGGGGGTCGGGGGGTGCTGAACGAAATAGAACCCCGGGGTTGTATTCGAGGAAATACGGTAGTTTTATATCTGAGGGGTGTGGTGGGACCACAGTGGAGTTATTCACAAAGGTTAGTGTTATATTTGAGGGGTGGGGTGGGGCCAAAAGGAGATATTCACCTAGGTTACTTTCATATCCGATTTGAGGGTTGAGGGTGGGTTCGACAGTTGGAATTTGCAATAAGAGTAAACAGTATTGCTGCCCTGCGGAAAAAATTCCCCTTATTGCATATTGTATACTACATCCCTGTCCTCATTATCTTGGAAGCAGCAGGACAGTAGGAAGATAAACCCCATATAAGTAATAGTTATATACATTGTTTTCAGGGTGTATGGGTTGATACACCGTCTCTTTTTTGAGTGAGGCTCCGAGGCGAAGCCGAGTTCGCCTCGGAGCCTCACTCAAAAAAGAGACGGTGTATCAACCCATACACCGAGAAAACAAGGTATATAACTGACTTATACTAAATACTTTTTCGAGAAATATCGATTTTGTCGATTTTTCAATTTAAAAAGTATTTTCTAATTTCACAAATTACTAAAGTTTCCCATTCAGAGCCCCCCAATTATCTCATCGCTACCGCTTATTTCTACTCAGGGAAATGATGTCAGTACACCGCACGTGCTTTTTCTATTTAAATCAGGTCAGGGAAATTGATTGGTTGAGAAAATCAAACGTCATCAAATCATTTTGTAAAATTGCATTTCTTGTTGTTTTGCCAACGCAACGGCTGTGATGATTGTATTGGATTGCAGAAATTAATGCGAGAATTCGTCGAAGAATACTACTTTATAATGTCACAGAGATATATATTTCTAAGACCGGGAATATCATTTCTGCAAGGGATGTCGATAACCGCTAAGATTATCACAAAAATAAGCCATGCAGATGAGCCGAATTCCACCAAACACGAGGAAAAATTATAATTGCATAGGAATATGGTGACACTTCGAGATCAGTACAAGAGATTGGATCATAACGTTTTTGATAAGCAAGGTACATTTGCTAATATCCGCACAGATCAATCCATTAACTTCGCGACATATTGACATCCACAAAAACAAGAACAGCTATTAAATGAAGACGAGTTGAAATTGTGGAGTTCTAGACAATGACAATGGATTAATTTAGAATAGTAATATATTTGGGTTACGTGCTGTGGATGAGCATAAACCGCGACAAAATGTGAAATTTCCTAGTGTTGAAAATGTCAAAAGATAAATTTATAATAGTAAAATATTTGGATTATGTGCTGCACGGATGAGCAGAAGCCGCGACAAAATGTGAATGTGCGACAAGATTTCGACAAAATGTGAATGTGCGACAAGATTTGAAAGTGCGACTAGATATCAAAATGTAAAGGAAAGTGAGACCAAATGTAAGAATATGACTGAGCGTGACGCACATTCAAAAAGTGCTGAGACAGTTGAAAATGATAACTATTTTACCATGTTCAAAACGGGAAGGTGGTGTTGAAATAAATATGTAAATCATGATTTTGTTATTTTTGTCCCTTTTCAACTGATATACGGCCATCTTTCAACTGATACACGGCCACTTTTCAATACACGGCCACTTTTCAAAAGGGTGAATACCCTCCCATTTTTATCAAAGAGTCGAGAAAAAGTATGGGTATAATATAATATATCATGTTAAAAAATCCCTGGTAATAAACTTGAAAAGACTGTATGGATATAAAAATAATTTATTTAGGACGCATTTTTATATCCACACAGTCTTGTCAAGTTTGTTACCGGGGATTGGTTTACTATGATTTATCTACAAGGAATGGTTCCTGTTTCGCCTCGGATAAGCGATAACTTGCTTGCACTGTTATAGGGACTCTGCCAACCCTCTTTTCCTATCGTGTTGGGGTTTTATCATCACCTACTTGGATTTTTATTAATGTAATATATATTGTATATTACAGTGTGGACAACAGTTTAATCAGTAATATACAGAAACTTTTCTCGGAGAAGATAGAAATATTCAGTGCTGTAGAATCATCCAAGGTTTCCGTATTAACAGGAATCATTAAGATCAGTTTAAAGGTGAGGCCTTTTTTTCTCTACAAGTTTGACTTCATCAGGCGCTGAGTTCACAAAGCATTCTCAGACTTAAGTTAAAAATTACTCAAAATTATTCACCTTATTTGATATAATCTATAGCTCTTTATAAACCTTTTGAAATAAATTAAAACATATGATAGTCCCAAAATAACCTAGTTGTGTTGAGTGAACATTAAACCCCATTTCTCTCTCTCTCTCTTTCTCTCTCTCTCTTTATTAACCTTATGTTGTTTTAATAGATCAAATACATCAATAAGAAACTATGTGAAAAGTTTCTTGTTTCTAAATGCAAGATATTTCTCAAAATCAGTGACTGAAAGTTGAGTAAGATCTTAACTTAAGCCTGAGAAGGCTTTGTGAACTCAGAGCCATGTCATAGGGGTCCAACTTCCAAATTGTGATGTATTTAGTTTAGATTCATTTGAGGACTAACACATGGTTCAATTTTATTTCAATAATTTGATTGTACGTAGGGGTCCTTCGCATTCAGAGGACCTGGAGAAACTCCACAACGTTGGACAGACGACCCTATTCCTTACCACGGGCGACCCTACACGTTGTCACAGACAAACAGAGAATCAAAACCCTGCCAATTGACTCAATTACAAATCAAACTGTAAAATTACTTCAAGAGTGAGATTGGAGGTTGGGTGGCCCAGTTGTACAATGCATGCAATTTAGACCATAAGGTATGTCATTTAGTCAAGTGGCATGGTTTCATTCCTAGCTTGTACGTGCCACGCTGTTGTGTCCCCTCCACAATCTCCTGATTTTTCTCCGTGTCCTCCGGTTTCCACCCACTTCTAAAGACACCTGAGTACTAATTATTGAAATAAAATTGTACCATGTAGTAGTCGTAAAATGAACAAATGTGTGTTGATTAGACATTAAACGCCATTTCTCTCTAAGTAACAGGGAGGTTGGATGGCCGAATGGTTAGCACCTGCGCGCTGTATCATAAAGCCTGTCATTGAGTCAACTGGCATGGTTTCTAATCCCTGGTTGTATGTGACAAGGAGTAGGGTTGCCTTCCAACCTCGTGGGTTTTCTCCAGGTCCTCTGGTTTCCTCTCACTGCTAAAGACCCCAATGCGCAAGCCAATTATTGAAATATAATTGAACCATTCACCAATTCGTCATTGTTCAAAGGGAGATAACTCCACCGCTAGAGGCGCTAGGTGCGGGTGGTTGAAAGTGCTAGCGTAAACACGTACCGTCAGCGATGGGTAAACACGCTTTTTGTTGCGCTTTTAAGTGCGCTCATATACGAGAAGTGAAAAGGATAAGTGTATTTTTTACGAATTTCCCGTCCATGAGTATTGGCGTTAGCTATGGGTGCAAGCTGTCAAAAGAAATATTGTGACATAACGGGAAAGTTCAGTCGTGGATCCCTAGACCTAGTGATAGCTCGAAGCTTTGTGTTACGTGTAGGCCCTAGCTGTCATTTCCTGAATCCGCCAAATCCATCATCCACTCAAGACAAAAAGATAACAAACACGTACTTCCAACAGTGTTTGTATACAGAAAAAACAACACTTGACCTTCAACCAAGTCCACTTCAATGGATCAACCACCTGTAGTCTTGAAAAGGAAACGAACGCCTGATCAGTGATGGTGATACGATCAACAAGGTAAACAGTAAGCTAGGCCTTTGCCTTTGGCCTTTTTGGGCTAGCCTACTAGTACTAGTAACTATTACTACTTTGTAATATTATTACTCGCCAGTAGCCTAGATTAGAATACGTACTCGTCGAGTCGAATGTCTCCCTACACCCAACTCATTAAATTATCTAAAAATGCCATGAGGTGTTGAGGGCGAGGCCTATTTCATATTTATAATTTATTGTCATATTATAATTTTTAAAAGCTTTTTCCTAGCATATCCAGTACACACAGTCGACTGTATTATTTAATTGTTATTATTAAGGCCCAGTAGTATAGTGTATTCATATAGTCAAAATACTAAAAAAAATAGCTAGGGTTGCCAAAAATAAAATCAATCAAGGCCTTGCTTGTTCTTGTTCAGTTGTTTGCAATTCACATCATTCCACTACTCGGCTTTTGGCTCAAACTATCACCAGAGTTTAATAAGTATTATGCAATGAAGGTGGGTGTGCCTTGGGGGGGGGGGGATTTCATCAGGTTCATAATTTAGAAGAGGCACTAGGCCTATAGGCCTACTACTAGTACTAGCCTGTCACTCTTCTTGCCCCAAAAAAACCCATTTAAATGATGGATTTAGTTTCGAATTATTGAAAATAACCTTAGTTAGACTCACCTATTTTTTGAAACTTAAACAAATGTCTTACTAGTATTGGTATTGATTAATATTATTAATAAGTAAATTTATTATTTCTCAGAAAAACAAGAGAAAAGAGTGTAGAAATTTTGGAAGCCGAGCATTCAGCACAAAAAAATTGATGGAATGAAACAGTTATCTGTAAGTTAAATATGATATTTTATTCTTTTTTTAAAAAATGTACTGATATTGAATTACAACAGCACATTTTTGAATAAAATCAATACTGTCACACAATTTTACTATAAATAGTTCGACACATACATGTACAAACAGTCAAACAAGTCCTGAGGCTGTAGTGATAGGCCTACATGTACATGCTTCACACAAAATGAAACACAGCAAAAGTCTTAGTGAGAAAAAAATTTCTCATATATATAAGTTACATATTTCAATCAAGTGATCTTTTGTTACATTTTTAAATGATGTGTTCTTTTCTTTTTATTTCAGTCAACCCAGCATGATCATGATTATTTAAGTACAATCGGAACAGGTAGACTGGCCAATGCTATTGATAATTTGACAAGTCAATATCCCGAGTTTTCTACATTATTTATATTATTTAAAAGTTAATGACAATTTATTTCGATATTATACTGGTTTTCCTACTTATTCAGTGTTTTTAGCCTTATTTAATATGATAAAGGGAATAAAACTGACAAATATAATTTTTTTAGTAATCGGTGCGAACTAAAGGTTCCTGTTTTAAAGATTTTAATAATATTACAATTACTATAGATAGTACAGAGTCATTCCTCCCATGATGAAGTAATGTTTTGCCTGATTTTACTCTTGTGTAAATATTATGTATTTTGATGGATGTTTGGTACATTTTCGATAATAAAACCAGTTTTTATTTTAACTTTGGTTTTTTTTGTTAATGATTCAATTGTATTAATTCAAGAGTCAGTACAGCAAAGAAAGTCATAAAGTCATGATTATTTGTATTTTGTCTCCAGCTATCAAGATATTTTCTAATATCGATTTTTGGGGTAATAATTCTGTGACTATATAGGCCTATCCGTAATAAAAGATGGTAGGCTACTAATTCAACTGCATCCAAGTTATATATATCCTTAAGTTTGGAGGGTCAAAATGTTTACAAGGGTTTATTATTTACGGGTCAGAATAAGAAGAATAAGTCTTTGAAAAAAAAAGAGAAATGAATTGTTTTCAATAAAATAAATTGTGGTGTCTGTTCGGAAGGGGGGGGGGGTATATATATTATTTTAAAAAATAACTTAATTAGTTTTTAAAACTTACAGCCAGAGCAGTTTTAAAAAAAAAATGTATTGGAAAATAAATGAATAGAAACATCGTCTAGGCCTATTTATTTTTGTTTTTGCTTGTTTTGGTTTTTTTTTTAAACAATACTCTCCAAATATGTCCAACATTCATTTACGGAGTGGCGAAATATATAATTTAAGTTTTTTTTTGTTAAAATCGCTTCATACATGCATCGCATTTTCCAATAGGCCTAGGTCTATATTTATTTATGAACGGCGAATTCCGAACATACGACGGCTGATATGGACATACAAAAAGCAGCATTTTCCTACTTCGAATTTTCACCCAGCTCATTTTTATTGTTCACCCAAAGAATGCAGACTCTTAAAGGGTTGGGGGGGGGGGCATACTAGCCGAATCAAATGAAGGCTATTTATTTAGTAGACGGGTCATAATACTTCACTTGGTCGCAAAGAAATGACATGACATGTTACTAAAAATAGCCCTATCGATCGAAGCATTTTATGATATGTTCCGACATAACACAATTATGTATAATTATATTAAAAATGTGAAAAGGTACATTATTTAAAGTTACATCATCAATTTATAATAACTAATTTGAAGAGGGGAAAGTTCAGTTTGTATGTATTGACTTATTGTCGCCGACGTCAAGTTGTCAAGCGAAGCCACTAACATTGTTAACAACGTAAAGCCCCCCTCAACTAGCGCCACCAGTGGCGGAGTTACCTCCCTTCAACAATGACGAATAGGTGAATATGTTAGTCCCAAAATGACATTAAACCCCATTTCCCTCTTATTAGCAGAAAAGCAAGACATTAAATAATATCAATCCATTCATTGGCACTGACCTGTTTTTCCATTTCAGACATTTTTAGAGTGTGTAAGATTACGTACATTTGGTCGCTATGGGTTACAGCAGATAAGCGTTGATACTCATTATTTACAGCTTTATTTATGGCGTTTTGTTTCCGATGAAAAGTGAGTTTTGCAGGTTTTTTGTATGATTGACTTGTTGCATTGTAACATAAATGCCAGATTTGTCTATAGGCAGACTGAAGAATGCACCTCAGTGTTACAAATTATAGCTGTATTGTTTACAGTTACAGAGTTTTTTGTTTAGTTGGGATGGCCTGCCACCTTGGCTTGTGGCTGTGGTTTCGAACCCTGGTGTGAGCGTATGCGGCATGGAGATAGGGGCACCTTCTCAACCTCGCGAGTTTCCTCTGGGCACTCCGGTTTCCTCCCAAAGCTAAAAGATAAAATTAAACCATATGTTAGTCTCGAAATGACCTAGTTGTGTTGAGTGGACATAAAACCCTGTCTCTCTCTCTCTCTCTCTCTCTGTACAACTCGACACTATTCCTTGTTAGGCTCTTATTTTAGTGTATAAATTTATGAAAATAATTGAATGTATAACATACATGCTACCAATAAACTTACATCCTGTTAATTTCATCAATAAAAAAATACATATTTTAATATCAATACCAAGATAAAATTGTGCAATTACATTTCAAACATCAAAACACCATCTAGGTGTGAATAATAAATTAAATATACATTATGCAAGAGCTAAATCCACCTATTACAAGTCTTTCTTTAGGCCTGAAATGTTACATGTATCTAAATTATTAATTAGACATTAACTTATACAGACTATAATCAACTCTCGATGTCATCGCTAGCCTGTGATATTTACTGGATTAGGATCCGATTTGCTACTCAAATTTCATTTCATGATTTAGAGACTAGGTTTTTTATTGTTCCGACTTTGAAATGATGATCGGGGCTACACCGAAAATTCATTCGCTAAAATCTTTGTTCAGAGTGGATCAATTTGACTGAAATTTAACGTGAATGGTTGACTGGTTCAGCCCCATTTCTCTCTTTCTCTCAGCACAATAGATGCTAGAATAATCCACCATACATCTTATTTTCTAATCTTATAACTAAATAGGGGGATTGGGATGGCCTGGTCACCTCTGGATTGCGGCTGTAGTTTCGAGCCCTGGTGTGAGCGTAAGTGGCATGGAGATAGGGTCGCCTTCTCCACCTCAAGGGTTTCCTTCGGGTACTCCAGTTTCCTCCCACTGCTAAAGACCCCTACGCACAAGCGAATTAATGAAATAAAATTAAACCATATGTTAGTCCCGAAATAATAATAATAATAATAATCGCGTCATTTTACAAGGGTAGCAAATTAAGCCTGAGGCTTGTTTCCAATTTGGCCCTTGGCACAGATCATGCGAATGATTTCGATCATTACTTCTGGAAGAAACTGAAGAACTCGGGGGAAACCTGCCTGATCGGATGGGAGACCGAATATCCCTCTCACTTACAAAGATAAAGTTCTTGCCCTGAGCTGGGATTGAACCCTCGATGCATTGGTGAGAAGCCGCCTCTCTATCGCCACGGCTATGGACCATGACCTACTTGTGTTGAGTGGACTAAACCCCATTTCTCTCTCTCTCTCTCTCTCTCTCTCTCTCTTTCTCTCTCTCCCTATTTCTAATCTTATATCTAAATATAATATGTAATTTTTTAGACATAATATTTTTCATGGTCTATTAAAGCTGTTAAAATATACTGATATATTGCAGTATCGTCCGCAATATATATCTGTTTAAAACGAAATTACTGCATAAATATGGAAATAGAGAAATTAAAGTCATTCATGGATATCAATGGTTTCAGAGATCGAAACCGTGTCCCTTACGTAATCAAGAGTTAAAAATTAATTTAGATGTCACTAAACCCACTAAAATAGTTTTCTATAATTAAATTCATCAAAATTTAAATAAACAGTAAAAAAATATTAGCACAACTATAGTTTGTTAAAATTATTGGCAACATCATACATTTATTTATTTTATTGGAATATTATTTTACAATCATTGTCAGACATAATTTCCTTCAAAAATTCCACAAATGTATGGAAACTTGAAGCTTGATCTATGAAACTTATTGGTTTCACTTGAAAAATGGGGGGTTGGATGGCTGAATGGTTGCATGTGCATGCTGTATCATAAAGTCTGGCGTGGTTTTGATTCCCCTGTTGTACGGGTCAAGGAGTAGGTCCCCTGTCCAACCTTGTGGGTTTTCTCAGGGTCCTCTGGTTTCCTCCCACTGCTAAAGACTCTCTCTCTCTCTCTCTCTCTCTCTCTCTCTCTCACTTTAAAAATGATTTTGCTATATTGCTGACAGTACAACAATTGCAATATAGTCCAATAAATTATTATTGCCATACACTTCATATTAATGTTTGCAATATATTTGAATATGATTTTTGATGGCAATATGCGGAGGTGGTTTCTGGATTTGAAAAGTACTTGATATTAATAAAATAATATTGATATAAATGACAAGTAAAACATTGGAGATATTTATCAAAAAGCTGGACAGGCATATCTATACAACTTGTATCTTTTACTGCTATTAGGCCAAACTAAAAAATACCTCCGTTTATGGTTACCAGGCCGACCCTACTTTTTAAGCAAAAATCACTGACTCTAAACTATTTTATCTCATTTCCCAGCCCCTATAACTTGGTCTTAACTTGGTCTTAACCCTGAATCTTCAGTATTATTTTCAAGAACCGTAGTCAGTTATTAAGCTTGAAATGATAGAAAAAACAGATATTACAAACCCAGGGGCTTCGGAACGGCGCGAGGGCCAGACTACCAAAAGATCGGTGTCTCTCCCTCCAGCCTCTAGAAAATTTAGAAATTTGTAAATTCCGAGAACACCGTTTAGAGCGCCCCTAGCATTCCAAATTCCAAAATAAAACCCTTTAAAATACATGATAATGAAATAGACAAAAGCCTGATTATATCAACAAATAGACAAGTATAAAGATCAAAAACGTTCATCATTAGGGCATGGGTATACATCATGTATACCCCAGAAAAGGGCAGGGAACCATTTATATACCCTGGTACCGGCGCCTCTGTACAAACCCCATGATAAAACAAAATGTTATTTAAAAATAAAGATTCTGACTAGTCGACCCTCAGTACAGTCAATATTTTTATGAATTTAGAAATATGATTTACCATCCGTTTAAGATCCCGTGGAAGTTTGAATTCAATATAAGGGTAGGTCATAGCACGATGTATGGCGGGGGTTGGGATGGCCTATATGTTAGTCTCGAAATGACCTAGTTGTGTTGATTGGACGTTTAACCCTATTTCTCTCTCTCTCTTTTACATCAAATTCCAACTGTCAAGGGATCTATATTACGTGCACACCAATGTGTAAACAGGGCCGCGTTTTTCATACCATCCGAACAACGGAAAATCTGGATGAACTTTCTCGTTTAATGCTAAGATCTAACACCCGACCTCCAGGCTAGCGAACCAGCGTCTTACCCACTTAGCCACGGTGACCCCATATACCTGTCGATTCACACTCCATATAGTTAAACACAGTATCTTGGCCACCTGACCAACCTTGTGGGTTTTCACCGGGTCCTCCGGTTTCCTCCCACTGCTAAAGACCCCTACGTGCAAGCGAATAATCGAAATAAAAATAATAGTCCCGAAATGACGTAGTTTGTCTAGAGTGGATGTTAAACCCAATTTCTCTCTCTCTCCATAGTAAACACAGGTATTTGTATGTTGGCCTTACAGTCCTGGGTATTGTAACAGTATTTTACTATTATGCACCAATGACTTTTAACTTGGAATCAATATCGTCAACATATGTCACCACAGTCATTATCTACCCTGCAACAATTTAACTTTTAACGCCTGACAAAATTCTGATATTTGTGAATATTGACGATAGTTAAGCATTTTATAGCCTTTTTAAATATATAAGCTATATAATATCACAAGATTAAAATGGTGGCCATTAGAATAGAGAGAGAGAGGAATGGGGTTTAACGTTCACTCGACACAAACTAGGTCATTTCAGGACTAACATATGGTTTAATTTTATTTCAATAATGCGCTTGCGTGAAGGGGTCTTTAGCATTGGGAGATAACCCACGAGGTTTGACAGGCGACCCTACTTCTTGTCACGTACAATTCGAAACCCCGCCAGTTGACTCAATGACAGGTTTTATGATACAGCGCGCGCCCGCTAACCATTCAGCCACCCAAACCCCCCCCCGCAATTGAATAAGTCCTAATCATTTTATTTCCTGATCCATTTGAATCAGCGTTGATTTGTATTATAGAATCAAGAAAAATATAAATTAAAACTTGTACAGAATAAATGAGAAGTCTTTGACTTGAAATTTTTATTTGGGTTAATTTGATGGGCATTTTTTAACCCAAATTTAACAGAAAATAATTTGTGGCCCCAATAAAAAATATATTAAATGCGTTATGAATTTGTAAAAGATAATTAACACCTCATACAACTGGAGTCACATGTAACCATTTAAAGATGTGGGAGCCACACTGGCTCAGTGAGTAAGATGTTGGCTTGCTAACCTGCAGGTTCCGTGTTCGATCCCGTTGTTGGATTTTCCAGTGTGGTTTCACCTTGTCATTGGTGTAGGATGGAGTACACATTTTAGAAAATCTAAAAGTTTAAAATTTGCATATAGCCCTGTACCTTGAAAATTTGCATATAGCTAGCCCTGTCTCTTCAAAATTTGCATATAGCCCTGTTGCATATAGCCCTGTACCTTCAAAATTTGCATATAGCCCTGTTTCTTCAAAATTTGCATATTGCCGTCGCTTCAAAATTTGCATATAGCCCTGTCCCTTCAAAATTTGCTTATAGCCTTGCTGCTTCAAAAATTTGCATATTGCCCTGTATCTTCAAAAATTTGCATATAGCCCTGTCGCTTCAAAAATTTCAATAACTGTTTGGGTGGTTTGAAATCAAAGTTGTTAACATTAGCTGTGTATTTGTCTTGTGATAAGCGGAGAGTGAGCAATAACTTTAATGGATCTGTGCGCTATATAAGTATGACCGATGCCTAGGTCATATGTTATTTTGTTATTTTATTATTTTCGAATTCTGTTTTAAATTTCAAGTATATATTTTAATTTTCATTAATGCTTGGTTAGTCATACAGCAATTAACCTGTCAGTCAAACTATGACAAGCTGGCAACTAAATTGGTTGATCTGTTAAGTCTCTTTTTACTATTGTTTTAAATGCCTTAAGTCTTAATCCTTTGATAATTATATGTTTATGTCAACACTTTCTAAATAACTGATTTTTATAAATAGACAAATGTATTTTAAAGATATCATTAGTTGGAGAGACCAGCTTAGGGAACATACTATTTGGAAGGCCGATATATAGGAAATTATAAGTTTGTTAAATTGTTGCTGTTAATTATTTGCTGCTGAAATAAAGTGTTGAAGATCCATTCCAAGAATCTGTATTCATTTCTGATACTTAAAGAACACCCATCGACGAGCTACATTCCCTGAAAGTCGAAGGGTGTTATATGGTGGAGAAAGCGGGCAGAGTAAACAAAATTGTCTACTCTTGATTCCGGTACAGCTAAGCGAGATAAATTGTTAACATATTTGGAAGAGGAAAGGATGGATATCAACTTTATTCTTCCTTCAGCAGCAGTAGCAGTAATAAGAAGTCTGAATCAACTACCAATGTCTTGGAGTCTCAAACAGGATAGGGGTTCTACAGAAATCAGCTTTAAATGGGGCTTCTCAGAAAATTCATTACCCAGTCCGGAAAAGAAATATCGCTCTTTTGCCAAAAGACAAAGGGATAGACAGCGACAGCTAGAATTTTTTTCTAAGAAGGATGCCCAAAGAGTACAGATTTCTGTAGTCTCCAGTAAAAAGGATGTGGGTGTTCAAAATGTTCCGGATACAAAAGATGTGGCTGTTGGGAATAACCCTGTGCTAATGGTTACAAGAGAAACAATGTGTCATCCTGCCAATAGCCATGATAAAGGTTGTCAAATGAATTTTGACAGTGAGGCAGCGATGAAAGATGTTTCAAGTGCTAGTGCCAGAAGTACCAGCAGTCAAGACCATCGATATGTAGGAATTTGTTCAACAAATCCACCTGTACCAGTGTCCGACAAAGTGCTTAGACAAAGAGTTAAGAACACAAAACAAGAATATCTTATTCAGTGGAAGAATTGTCCAGCAACTTCAAATTCTTGGGTTCCAGAGGAGGAACTAGATTATAGTGCTCAACAATATATAAACGTGAATTCAAATAGAATACAAGGGCCCAAATTATGTTTACCTAATGAAAACGTTCCCCAGTACAATATGCAAGAACATTATTTTATGCCACACAGGAATCCTATGAGAAATAGTAATTATTATCATGAAAAAAGGGATAGATTTTGTTACTTTGAATAATCGAAAAATAAGGTTTTTTGATTTTATTAAATGCTTAAAACATGGGGTCATGTTTTTGTTTGAAGTAAGGGGGATATATGACCGATGCCTAGGTCATATGTTATTTTGTTATTTTATTATTTTCGAATTCTGTTTTAAATTTCAAGTATATATTTTAATTTTCATTAATGCTTGGTTAGTCATACAGCAATTAACCTGTCAGTCAAACTATGACAAGCTGGCAACTAAATTGGTTGATCTGTTAAGTCTCTTTTTACTATTGTTTTAAATGCCTTAAGTCTTAATCCTTTGATAATTATATGTTTATGTCAACACTTTCTAAATAACTGATTTTTATAAATAGACAAATGTATTTTAAAGATATCATTAGTTGGAGAGACCAGCTTAGGGAACATACTATTTGGAAGGCCGATATATAGGAAATTATAAGTTTGTTAAATTGTTGCTGTTAATTATTTGCTGCTGAAATAAAGTGTTGAAGATCCATTCCAAGAATCTGTATTCATTTCTGATACTTAAAGAACACCCATCGACGAGCTACATTCCCTGAAAGTCGAACGGTGTTATAAGAACACACTATTAATAAAATCTTGTCCTGTTTTGAACTTTTGGTTTCCTACCACTGCTAAAGGCCTCTACGTGTGAGCAAATTATTAAAAAATTATTCCCAAAATGACCTTGTGGAGTCTATGTTAAACCTGATTTCTCTTTCTCTCTCGCTTTGAAATGGGATGTTAATGGTATATATATTCATTCAAGTAGTCCTAATTCCACAAAAAAAAAACCTCAAAAATATAAATCTTATAGGAAAGAGTGTCCAATAATACAAATGATTAAATGATTTATATATATTAATATAGTTTAGTACAAGTATTATCATATATATTTGTATATTATAGTTAAGTAGATGTTTTATTTTTATATATTGGGGGGGGGGGGAATGGCCGAAGTGTTAGCGGGGTGTATCAGAAGGTCTGTCATTGAGTCAACTGCCCTAGTTATGATTCCCAGGTTGTACCTGACAAGGAGTAGGGTCGCCTGTCCAACCTTGTGAGTTTTCTCCGGTTTCCTCCCACTGCTAGAGATCCCTTAGAGATCCCAACGCACAAGCGAATTATTGAAATAAAATTGAACAATGTTAGCCTCGAAATGACCTAATTCTCTGTCTCTCTTTTGATGTTAAGTACAAGTATTATTATTATATATTATATTATATTACAGTTTAGTACAAGTTTTATATATATTTGTATATTACAGTTGTTTTATATATATTTATATATTACAGTTTAGTACAAGTTTTATTTGTATATTACAGTTTAGTACAAGTTTTATTAGATGAGATTGTCTGTAGTACCATGCATAGATGTCTAGATCCAGTCATGATGGAACCAAGTGTAAGTTACTTTAAACAGCTTAAATTGTCCTTACTTATTAATTCAAGAATATTTCTCTTGTAACATTCCTGGTTGGATGGAACCAAGTGTAAGTTACTTTAAACGGCAGAAATTGTCCTTAAATATTGTTTTAAATTCAAGAATATTTCTCTTGTAACATTCCTGGTTGGATGGCTGAAGAGCTGAATGTATTTGCTTTGGATCATACAGTCTGTCATTGAGTCCAGTGGTGTGGTTTCAATTCCTTGCTTGTATATGACAAGGTGCAGGGATATGATCGCCTGTCCATACTAGTGGGTTGTCACCAGGTCCTCTGGTTCCACCCACTGCTAAAGACTTCTATACACAAGCAAATTATTGAAGTAAAATTGAAGCATATGTTAGTCTCTTAATGACCTAGTTTGTGTTGAGTGGGCCTTAGCATTAAACACATTAAAAAAACCCAAAAGGCAACACTATTTATATGGAAAACAATATAGCACAAATACTAGCTAGTGTTCTCATCTTTTATCACTATCAAGCACAAAGAGAACATCGTACAGTGATTGTTTTCCATATTAATTACATGGGTTGGCTGGTTGAATGGTTAGCGTGTGCTGTATCATAAAGCCTGTCATTGAATCAACTGGCGTGATTTCCAATCTCGGTTGTACATGACAAGGTAAAGGAGTAGGGTCGCCTGTCCAAATTCGTTGATTTTCTCTGGGTCCTCTGGTTTCCTCCCACTGCGAATTATTGAAATATGAAATTAAACCATATGTTAGTCCTGAAATGACCTAGTTTGTGTCAAGTGAACGTTAAACCCCATTCCTCTCTCTCTCTATTCTAATGGCCACCATTTTAATCTTGTGATATTATATAGCTTATATATTTAAAAAGGCTATAAAATGCTAAACTAGTTTATATTGAGTGAATGTTAAACCCCATTTCTCTCTGTCTTTCTCTCTCAATACTCTATGGTGATCTGATCCTTCAATATAAAGAGAGAGAGAGAGAGAGAGAAATGGTGTTTAATGTCCACTGGACACAAACTAGGTCATTCCCCCCCATTGATTATAAAGAGTCTACAGTTGGTCTGATCCTTCAATATAGCCCACCCACAACTATTGATATAATAAATAAAACCATTAACTATGACATGTACAATAATTGATTTAATTTTATTTGTTTCAGGTGATTGATCTGATATGTGAAAGAGGATAAGAATGAAAACCTAGTTGATATATATATCATATATATATTTATGTAAATAATATTAAATCATGGTGTCTTTCTGTTACTCCAGGCCCGGCGAAGTGGGGGGGGGGCTAGGGGGGACTTTAGCCCCCCCCCAATAATTTGACCGCTAGTACTCCTTTTCTCCAGGTTATTACGGCCCCTATGAGAACCAAGGATGGCCCCCCCCCATCCAATCATGATTTGCTTCCGCTTGCCTGCACTCAGTATATATCGTCCTTGGTATCATCAGTGGTGTCATTCCGTTTCACTCCTGGGTTCTTCATATGGTATTTAGTTTAGTGTACTATGGGCCTTTGGCGTAATATGCATTGAAAATATATTATTATCATTATAGCCCCTGGGTTTAACCATAGGAGAGACACATATATTCAAATTATCTGCCATTGATGATTGTGCTATTTTTATCGATCAGTCAAAACAATTGTTAAATACAAAGGAAGCTGGCAAATGGAAGTAACTGTCACCTTGTTGTAACAAACAAGCCCCCATATTGTTGTGAAGGTAAGCAAGGAGGCTAAGACTGATTTGTAAACTGTTTTTTAATTGGTTGGGAGAATCGAACTACAATCAAGGGCAGATAATTTGAATATGTTATACCCCCATGGATGAACCTAGATTATAGTGGAGTAGAACGGAATGACACCACTGAGGATACTGAGGATGAGTAGGCCTATATACATGGATGATGAAATAAAACCAAGTACGAACAATCCAAACCATTAGGTAAAATTCAGAGTCCTAACAAAACGGTATAGGCAAATTAGTGTAATCTGGCAAAATAGTGTAATCAGCATATGGACTGTTCACCGTGTACAAAATACACGACAAACAGTGGTAACAGGTGTCCGGAAGAGTAAGCTTACCCTGCTGGCATCGGTGCTGGCATGCCACCAAACTTTTGCTTTGGTGAAATCTTTAACTGTCAACTAGCTAACTGTCTTTTCTCAAGTAGAGGTAATTGTACACAGACAGCTTAAGTTTAGTATGGGCGATCACGTGCCACGTGTTTCTAACACCTACTCTGTGATTAAATGCCCTGGGTCGTCGCCGCCCCCTCACCCGTATCTTTGCACCACTTGTGGTAGGTTTCAGTCCATTGTTGTAAACATTATATTATATTATACATATATATAGGATAAGAATAGTTGTTACTTATTATTTTATTCTATGATTCAGTATGATGAGTCTGAAATCAATAAACATGAAAATAAATTAAATATTTTATTTGTGTTGTTTTTTTACTTATTATATATGGGCTTATTTACATATATTATCAGGCCCGACGGAGTAGGGGGGCCCCTTATAATTTAGCCCCAAGTACTCTTTTCTCCAGGTTATTGTGGTCCCTGGGCCCTCGCCTATAGGGCCCTAGGATGGAAGCCCCCTCAATCAAGAATTACTTCCGCTGGCCCCGATTCTTATATGCTTATCTCTTGCAGGTCTCAGATGCATGGATGTGGAAATTCGGCGGTTGTTTACACTGTAAGCGAAACCTTCGAATCCCTCTACAGCATACGCGTCTTTGTGGCGAAAATTGGAGGCTCAAAGCATGGCGATAGCGTATCGGTGGGTTCGTTTTGAAAAATTGCAAAATTGCAAAAAACGACCAAGTATCCAAAATGTGTCTTTTTGATTGAGTTTGAAGGCTTCCTTAAAAAATCGAAAATATATATTCACCTAATAAACAACACAGTGAATCTTGGCCACCCAATCAGCAAGATCGCTGGAAAGCATGGCAATAGGGAAAATGTCAGAAATTGGGCTATTAGAAGGCCCTGCACAGCAGTCTTGTCTTCCAACCTTTTCTCAAAACAATGACATCACTCCGGACAAGACCGGACACGTGAATATATCCGGGAGCCAGCCGTAAGCGTCGACTGTGCCGTGCAGTTCCGGGCCTGTAATGATAAAGTCTTCACTCAAAATAACCAAATATAATTGACAAGAAAGATGTAATAGAAATAATATGACGACGTCTTGACCAAGGTCGATCATCTCCAGACTGGCGAACTTGGGAAGTTCTCTGTGTCTAGAACAGTGATTCCCAACCTGTGTACCGCGAGATTATTCTTAGTGTGCCGCGAAAGTTTGAACGACACACTAAGAAAATGCGAAAAACCACGTGATTCAAATTGCATATCTACTGATGTCTACTGATAGGTTCTCGGCTGTATTTTGCTTTATTTAGTTTGAGTCATTCTATGTGTCTATGGTTGTATGCCGTCAAACTTATCATGTTTTTATTTGCAAAATTTAAATATTTTTCATATATATTTAGCCAGGTTGCCGCTTTTTTTCATGTGTCCCAAGGTGTGAAAGGTTGAGAATCGCCGGTTTTGATGATTAGGGTTTGGATCATACTCATTGCAGTGTTTCGTTTGATTATAATTTATCTTACTTAACACTGCCGTAATGGAAGCAAATTTGTTGCAAATTATGACTGGTCAATAGTTCGATTAATAACTAATAGCTAACTGAGTAACAATATCATTTCGCTTTAAACAGAGCTCCTATTTGGACCAAATATGTTTACATAACATTACGTCATGAGTCATGACTCACGATTTTATTAATCCCGATTAAGAAGTGTATAGCAGAATACTGTAGTAAAACTATTTGCGCGACAAACGAGGGTGTCAAAACGGATACATTGAAAACACAAGACATTAAATCACTGCTTAAAGTTTAGGGAAGACCCCAGATTAAACTAAGGGCTGTGATGTTGCTGTATTTGGGATAAATTTGATTGAACGGGAAGAATATACACACGCCCTCAAAAGTATCACGAGACAACCCAGCAATGCTTCTGGAATATGGGTATGGATTCGCGCTAGCCCTGTTTATAACTCGTGACCTTGACCCAACCCGAACTGGGCCTTATCAAATAGATCTAACCATGGTGCCACGTGATGTTGCTGGTGAGCTTTCGAAATGCCAACCCAAACAATTGTTCTCAATAAAGGTTATCACGATTCAAAACGAATAAAAACACAATTTTATGGCATATTTAATTTGTACTGTCATTAGATGTGGCCGGCTTGTTTTTTTTTATTATTATTAAAGGTCTGGTCAAACTTGCATTAAATTTGTATATGATTGTAAACAACATGGTCGACTTGTATTAAGGGTCTGGTCCAACTTTGCATTAAATTTGTAAACAACATGGTTGACTTGTATTACGGGTCTGGTCAAACATTACACTGAATTTGTATACTTGTAAAAGACATGGACGAGTTGTATTAAGGGTCTGGTCAAACTTTAGATTAAATTTGTGTCTTTTCCAAGGATGGCCAACTTTAGGCACATGCGTCAAACGTGGCGCATTATATGATCAGAAGTGGTGCATTGCATCTATATAAATAAAACCAAAGATGTCTGTGTGTATGTTCGCCCATCCCGCTTCGTTGTCGCGATCCACACCACATGTTGTATCAAATTAATCAGCATGACCAGGTACATGTTTTATGCCATCAAGTTTGGGCCCGCGCTAATCCCGCTTCTTCGCCACACTCCGCTCCGACATACATACAGGATCCAATCTAAAGTTTTATTGGCGAAGCCCGAGGTCTGGTGTTTTATTTCCAGAATATGCAAATCTCTTGGTAATTTGATTGGATAATATTAAATTTGTTTTAGTGCTTAGCCAATCAAAATTGCAGTATCTATTAAAATTTGGATTTTATCTTTAGTTAAGATTTCGAGAAACAGGGCCCGGATTTCTCTGGACGTTTTATAGATGACGTTTTCATAGACTGGAAGTACACACAAGACTAATTTTGGATGTTTTTCAACATTCTGAACAATTCTGACAATCAAATAACATACTATTTGTCGAATAACAGTTGCTATGGTTAATTTCACTGCGACGTTTCAACATGGTTTCACTAGTGGTTATGAAGCATTTATCACTCAATAATACATTCTACAGTATGTAGATTTCGACATTCGGCAAACCTCAGCAGATTCCACTACCCTACATCTAGCCTCGGCTGTGTGACGAGGTACGCCATTAGAATTATTTTCATGTTCCCGGAGTGTCAACGGCGTTGCCCGTGACGCCTTTGAAGAATGTTTCATCATGCCAGGATCTCAAATTCTGATCTATTTGTCTTTCAAGTTTATTATCCGATTTTCTTTAGACAAGGACAAGTTTGCACTGACTATTCTACACACTCTTCAAAGGAAGCCATTGTTAGAACTTCGTTGTTAAAGCGCATGTTTACCTTATAAGTAAACCGGTGCCTCATCGCAAATGTATAGGCGTAGGTGTATATCACTTACCTCCATGCAGCCGAGACTAGATGTAAGGTACCGGAATCTGTCGAGGTTTGCCGAGTGTAGATATCGCTTGTGTAATAAATTTCATAATCTACTGCTTTAAAGGGAACCATTGTGAGAAATTCGTTGTTAAATAAGTAATCCGGTCGGATAGCCGAGGCGATAGAGAGGCGGCTTCTCACCAATGCATCGAGGGTTCAATCCCAGCTCAGGGCAAGAACTTTATCGCTGTAAGTGAGAGGGATATTCGGTCTCCCGTCCGATCAGACAGGTTTCTCCCGAGTTCTTCGGTTTCTTCCCGCAGTAATGATCGAAATCATTCGCCCAAATTGAAAACAGGCCTCAGGCCTAATTTGCTACCCTTGTAAATTGACGAGATTATTATTATTATTATCGCAAATTTATAGGCGTAGGTGCATATCACTTACCTTCGTGCAGCCGAGACTAGATGTAAGGTACCGGAATCTGTCGCGGTTTACCGAGTGTAGATATCGCTTGTGTGATAAATTTCATAATCTACTGCGATATGAATTTGATTGGTCTGTTGAAAAGGAACTACTTTTTTTTCAAAGAACAGTTCATTTTTTATTAATCAAACTGTTTGTATTTAATTGACCTTGAAGGGAACATTGGGTCAATATAAAGGACTTTTCATTGGTTGAATTGCTGTCAAAAAATGATTGATCACTACGCCGTAATGTAATCAGTTTCAGTAAACGTGAAATCTATAGCAAAGAATTGTGTATAGGATATTAACCTCCCAACTCCAACGAAGGAGATACCAATAAAATTACAAGTATATTTATTATTTGTGCATGTCAGAAAGGTATGGGTGGTAAATAAGATCTCCTACTCGTGGCTTAGCGGGTAAGACGCTGGCTCGCTAGCCTGGAGGTCTTGTGTTCGATATCTGCATTGGCCGAGAAAGTTCATCCAGATTTTCCGGCGTGGTTTCCCTTTTTCAGTGATGTAGGACTGATGTCCTGACAAGGACAACTGTCTAGTCGTTCGGATGGGACGAAAAACCGAGGTCCCACGTACAAGTTGGCGTGCACGTAAAAGATCCCTTGGCAGTTGGAATTCGATATAAGAGTATACAGGCCGTAGCGCAGCTGCCCGGGCAAATTTTTCTCTGATTTAAATTAATTTAGTTAGCAAGGTATCCTGTTAGTGTCAACTCTTATTATTATATAATATTATATAATTTCTCCTTTTTTTATCACCGATATATATATGATATTAACCTACCCGAGGTTGATATGTTATAGAACCCGTGATGACGTCATCTCAGGTCGATGTATTCGGCTCGTATCAACCGCTGATGACGATAATGAAATGAAAAGGAGTTATTCACCTAACCTGGGCTAATGGAAGACGGGATAATACAAGGAACACAGAAAAAACATTTTTATACTTTTAACAAATTGACAGACGAAATCAGAGTATGTGTCGAGCGTGGTTTGGACATTCAGAAACGGATTTACGACTTATTTCTCATATTTTGAAAAAATAAAATTATCAGGAAAAGGCAAAAACGGCGCTCGTGACCGAAAGTGAACGTATTTTCTCATAGAAAGACCCATATATCAAAGAAAATACGTAAATTATATAGCCCAAATTTAAAATTCCAACAAATAGTTCATGGCGGGAAGGATGTTTCCTGAAAATTTGATGCCAATATCTTCAATGGTTGCTGAGAAATCGTCTTCAGTCACCTTATTTGCAATTTTTTACAAAAAAAAGTGTATACTGACACCGATCAATTTTGGGTCATAATAGTGCAATAACATTCTCATTTCTTAATCGATTTTGAATTCTGTGGGGGTTTCTTAAATGAAAGAAGGGTTGGAAAACTAGTAAATACTTAATTTTAGTCAGATTCAAAAATTTGAAAAAGCTTTTGCATTGTTAGTCTAAGATATCTTACAAAATTTTCTTATCGCAGACATGTCGATTATTTCTCCATATACTAGAAGAGTTGAAAGTATTTATAGCCCAAGGGTCCCTTTGTAAAGTATATTTTGGTACAATCCACTTCAAGGGCTAATCCCGATAATATTTTGGCGAATAAGAACTGCTTAAAGATGCATTCCCGGGTACAAACTTTGTGATTTGACGATATATTTGGACTAAACACATATTTAAAGTAACCAATCTATCAAAAATTTGCTTCAATTCCCTTTCAAAACAACTTTTTCGCCGGGGATACCTATAGCTGTAAGTAAGCTGTTGTTAAACGCAATGTCTGCCAACTTAACTTCATTGTGGGAGGGTCCATATCTCAAAATGTATCTATCATTACTTACTTTACATTTACCATATTATTGAGGCCTAAATAAATTCTTAATTATTTCTGTCAACTTCTTTTTACACCTTTTTATTTCAGAGTATTTTGTACCCTGACAACCCGCAATGTTCCCAAAACCGCCTAACCATCTGAGCAAGAAATTACAACTGCTCCCTGACCTAAGCTAGCAGACAATTAGCCAGCAAATCCTGTCGGGTTGACAGTTAGTGATTCCCTGACAATATTGCCCAGTCCTTGCCCCATGGGCGATTTTCGGGTAATCTAGTACTTGTCTAGTAAGATTGGGTGTCTATACTTTTCATAAATACCAAATTTGCAATACTTTTATTGGAAATAACCAGCCAATAAATACTTTGCTGGGAACCCATCTTTAATTTTGTGTTAAAATCCCTTAAAATCCTGTACCTAAGGGTCGAGCAACTAATTCAATATTTGTGATATGTTTTCAAACAACGTATACCCGTCAGTCTTCATCTGGAAATTGATACCGGCGTCCAAAGCTGTATCATGCGGTGTCTGGATAAAACAAGACTTTTATTTTATAAAAAAACATTGTGTGGGTGAAATTTACCTTTCGTTATCAAGTGCAGCACATGGGTCATTCACTGTATAGACCTCTAAGGAACGGCAATAGATTATCACGTCACCCAACGCAAAAATTGACCAGAAATCTTAAAAGGGTTACGTGTCCGTAATTTTTTACGTTCACGTCCAAACAACTCAATATTTTGAGCTGAAATTTAGAGGCAAGGTAAATTCACCACTCCTCCGTATTTCGGCGCTTAAATTTTATACGAACTCAGACTTTTATTTTTTAGACTCTGTTGAGATCGGGACAGTCCCTTTAACACAGTTTGTAAAATCCTTCTCTGAACTGTCACAGTCCAAAAAGTGTGGCGAAAGTGTGATTAATTCGGTAATTTTCGTTATTTGACGGAAACTATCGATCAGGTATCCAATCAAATCTTGACTTTTAATGGAAGAGTTCATTTAATTTAAGAGAGAGAGAGAGAGAGAGAGAGGGGGCGATACGTCCAGGGTTGGCCCAGTGTGTAAGCTTCGAGCTCAAAAGGGAGTAGAGTTGACAGAGAGGGGCTAGCTAGGGATCGAAAACGCACCACTTGACTCAATGACAGAACTTGTGATCGGTGGGACTAAAAACTAAAAACATTGAGGTCCCGTGTATTTCCTTGGCATATTTGGAAAAGATGGGCATACACCAACAAGTAGCCAAGACGGACATTATGCCCAGATTTTAATTTCGAATCCCTTCAAAATGTTTTTTGGGACAGTAAATACATTTTTGCACTTTTGTTTCAATGCTTTTCAATATATAGGACGAAATAATAACTAATTCGATATAAGAGTAGGCCGCTGCGCCATCGTCCGGGTAAAATTGTCCCATAGCACACTGTATGGTGTATTAAAGTCTTCATTCATTCGCCCAGTTGGCGCAGAACAGTAGGACGTTAGACCCCATTTCATTTTTTTAAAAAAATCCACAGACTAATAATAAAAAGATTACCTTGAGTTTTCGGAAACATAATTGAGTCCATGGTGTCATGGATACGTTCTAAAACATCCCTAACTTAGGCTGCCTGTCTACAATTAGCTCCAAGTATGAGAGAGAAATGGGGTTTAACGTCCACTCAACACATCTAGGTCATTTCGGGACTAACTCCAAGTATGAAGTACCGGTAGATGGATCTGTGTGTGCAGTATGGAGTTTCAAGTTTAAATGTCACCATGGCAGTTGTCTGGAATATCGGTGATGAATTTGACTCATTGCAATAGTAAGCACAAGAGTCGCAGGAGAATTTAAAATATTGAGCTCCCGCGGCACCAGTACTTAGTACAAACTAGAATCTGATTATTCCCTTCTTCTTCTTCTTCTTCTTCTTTTTCGTCTTCTTCTTCTTCTTCTTCTTCTTATTCGTCTTCTTCTTCTTCATCTGAGAATCCAATTATGATTACTACTTCTTCGGAACCGATAGTCTGCACTATTCTCCCTCAAAACCCCAAACTTCTGGTTGTGTAAAAACATCAACAATTCAGTCAAATCTGTCACAGATTTCTACCACCACCTCCACCCCGAACCCTCAAAATAAACAGGACATCAAGCACTCGCCACAACAGACTGTTTCATTGGCTAATCCCTCCCATCGATCGCCCATAATTAACTCTTCTAGTTCCTAGTGTTGTGAAGGCAAGTAAAACGAAATTTTGAACTATAAAAAACGAAATAGGATCTGTGTTTTAATCAAATTGCAATTTAGCAAACACGGCGTCTCAAATTCAAGGCTAAATAAAACGGACCACAAAACTATTTCCGCGAAAACATTGACTTTTTTTAAAGGCCCCTAAGCCTACCAATCTAGCAGACGCTTGCTCATTCCACCCTCGGTGTGAAAACAAAAGTCCCTGAAGTGTTGTAATTCGAGGAAGCAAAAGCGCGAACGTCCCATCCTATCCCATAGCAATAAACCAATGATTATTCAACACATCTGTTGTCTTATCGCCGTTCATCGATCGATATACAACATTTTATTCAGTCATAACTACTCAAATGTTGTTTTCACTGCTCAAGCGTTTAGGCAATCAACATCCCGCCTGACAAATCTCTATCCGGGCTGACAATAAACAACCAACACCTTTGCATTATCTGTATTAGGGTCATATCTAGCGAGGGTGCAGGAGGTACCTTGCACCCCTAGAGAAACAGCAATCGACATCCCGCCTGACACATCACGATCCGAGCTGACAATAAACACCAAACACTGTAGCAACATCTATATCAGGGTCATATCTAGCGAGGGTGCAGGAGGTATATTGCAACCCCAGAGAAATAAGGCGCCCGAAAAATTGCACCCCCACCCTCCACAAGAAATTTGACAGTCTTTCAATTATAAAATGATAGCCTTCATTTTGATCAATCAATCAATCAATCAGTAACTTGGACATTTTTTTGGCACGCCCACTTTTAAAATCCTACATACGATCCTGTTCTGTATTAAAGAGAGATTGTCACACCAGCACGTTTATTCGACACCAAAAAAATAAGTGACAGTGGGGGCTTTGGCATACTGATATTCGGTATGTAACTTAACTATATGGGGATCCTTAATCACCCCGGATGTTTCATCCCATCCGAAGATTAGATACATGGCCTTGTCATGCCGCCGGTCGTGCACCCTTCACCAGAAGAATCAGCTTGGAAATCTCGAGGAACTCTCTCAGGCAACACGTGCTACATTAACATGGTGGCCACAATAACAGGACACCTTGTCAAATACTTTTTGAGAGCTTTCTTGGGCAATATGTGCTGCATGGACCCGATGACAACCATTTTTTAATGCATTTGGCATAAGAACGTGACACTATGTCAAATATTCCTTGAAAGCTTTCTCGGGCAACATGTGCTGCATGGACCCGATGACCACAACTTGCCATGCATGCAGCACAAGAAGGGAACACTTTGTCAAATATTCCTTGAGAACTTTTTCGAGCAGCATGTGCTGAATGGAACTGATGACCATGACATACTATGCTGCACAAGAAGCGGATACTATGTTAAACATTTCTTGCGAGTTTTCTCCCTTTCTTGGGCAACATGTGATGCATGGAGCCGATGACCTGGCAGCACAAGAAGAGCATACTATGTTAAATATTTCTCACTTACTTGTATGGCTGACGATAGTAGTTGTTTTCTCCCAAAACTGCCAAATACTCATATACTTCTTTCCTTAAGTCTACTTTCAGTTTAGTGCCGTATTAACAATAAGTAGTGATGAAACAGGTAGTCAAGGTGATAATACCTGCGGCACCACTACTTATAGTTACCATGGCAACAGTACACGTGTAGTGCAGTCAGTGATCTGTCCAATTGGAATAGCTTCAACAAGTATCAGATCCTTATTTAGAATCCCCAAATAGTCCATGAAAATTTCACTATACACAAGCTGCAGGTGTGTTATTTGCTGTTTTCCATCTGGAGGTATGTTGTTTGCTGTTTCCAATTACAGATTTGGTTGTTTCTGTTTCCAACAGCAGACATCCTGTTTCCAACCGCGGGAATGCTGTGATTCCAATAACAGATATGTTGTTTCAATCTGCAGGTATGCTGTTTCCAGCCGAAGGGATAGTGTTTGCTATATCAAGCTACAAGTATGCTGTTTCCAATTGGATCCAACGTTGAGATGATTCGTAACCTTGAAACCCTTCTGATCGTAATAAGGAGCACTTTTAGACGAAATGCCCATTATAACGGTCACAAAGGTCAACAGAAGGTCCAGTATTTCATTCTCTCTGCTGAAGATTCATCAGTCAGTCATTACAAATACTGCAAAAAAAAAAAGGTCGAGAATTAGTAGAATGTAGTTTGCAAAACACGAAAATTAATGCTGAATGTCAGATGATCTCAGGGCAGATTTATTTCAGTATTGCATAGGCAGCTATCGACGTAGGAATCAAATATTTTTCATGCCAACCCCCGCATTAAGTAGTTCATCTACAGATACGTATCTGTCCATTGGGATGAAATAAAATAAAAACCAAGTACGAACAATCCAAACCAGTAGACTGAATTCGAAGTCCTAAAAAGGTTTAAAGCAAAATAGTGTAATCCGCCAATGGACTGCTCCTCGTGTACAAAATACACGACAAGCAGTGGTAACAGGTGTGCGGAAGAGTAAGCTATGATTTACCGAATATCTAAAAAGTGACTCTATGTTGAAGGGTGGTAGCTGTCGTTTTAACTAGACTCCAAAAAAACGGACTGATCACAGGGTACATTTAAGCCGAATAATGTTTGAGTTGGGTTAGGTGGCCGAATGGTTAGCACGTGTGCGCTGCATCAGGAGTAGAGTCACATGTCCATCTCGTGGGCTTTCTCTTGTCCCTCCAACCAACTTCTAAAGACCCCTACTCAAAGAGCGAAATATTGAAATAAAACTGAACCATGTGTTAGTCCCGAAATGACCTAGTTTGTGTCGATCGGACGTCAAACTCTATTATCAATCTCTCACACACACACAATTACCCCCCCCCCCCAATTTATAAGGTAAACACTCACTGGTGTATGTATACACATATAACACAACGTTTCGACACGTATTCTCTCATCGTTTTCAAGCACAGGGTACGTTATATTATGTTTACAAACCAGAAATTGTTTTCCATAAAAATTGTGTAGAGTTTATACCTTTCTTAACAAATAGTACAACTTCCTGGAGACGAAATGAAATGAGTTGTTAAAATGCAAGCACCTTAATCACTGCGCCACCACAACTTCTCCAGCTAGACGAAAATTTCAACTAACGCTTATTCTATTATTACAGCTTCCTGGAGACGAAACGAAATGAGTTGTTGCAAGCACCTAAAACACTGCGCCACCGCGACTCCCCTAGCTAGACGAAAATGTCAACTAACGCTTATTCTATCCTCGTATAGTGTGTTTATTCAAAGTCGGTCTTTTGTATTTATATAATATACAAGCATTTAATAAAACTCCTCATTTAAACATTATATCTCCACTAACACCTGTTACCCACGTTACCTAGTTCCTCGCATCACCTTAGTAACTGTATTATTTAATATCAAATTTATCGATTGGACAAAAGCAATCCGTTATAAATACAGTTCACTTAGTAACGATTATTTTAATTGGATAACATTTTGTATCAAGTATTCATGTATCCTCTGCTTTAGATTATTTAAAATTGAATTTTAATAAACGTTTAATGAAATCAAGAAAGAATAAAACAATCGCTACAAATTAACGCAATCTTAGACCCAATTCTTTATGGCGCCATGGACGTGCATAAAATCTCGATCTACTGAACATTAAATGCCGAACTACCGTACACTGAATGCCGAACTTTTGCAGCTGGTACATTCGACCCGATACATTCAACAAATGAAGACACGTGGTGTGCACCAAGTGGTGGCTTTTACAGATTTGATTAAAACCGTTTTGTGTAATCCGCGTAGAATGTCTGCACCACCTTGAATAATGAAATGAAATGGGATTAAACGTCCTATCTGCTCCGACTGGGCTCATGAAGACGGGGGCATACACCATACTATGAGGGAAATTTTGTCCGGGCTACGACCTACTCTTTTATGGAATTACAAATGCATTTTTAACTTGCACGCCAATGTGTGCACAGGACCTCGTTTTTTCCGCCCCATCCGAACGACAAGACAGCTATCTTTGTCAGTCTCGATATCTCTTTTTCCTTTTTCAAATTAAATTCTAGAACATTTATTTAAATGTAGGTGGATAAAACAAATAAATTCCTATTTAGTGTGGATTTGTATATAAAATGAGTAAATAGCACCATTCTGCCCGTAACAATAAACGCAACAACGTATTATGTAAACAAGACGCCCTGTGATGTGACGTCACCTGTAGAAGGCATACTTGAACTTATGAAGGTCAGATATCTCATATAGAGGTATAAGAAGGCTTTTGTAATACATCTGTCCCGACTTTTACTATCTTCTTTACATATATATAAATATCTTATAATTCTTTAATCCTTCTTTCACTAATCACATTGTAAAATAATACACCAAGTATAAATAACATGTTATTGTCTGCGATGTCACCTTGGTGGAAGCGGACGTAAAATACAACTAACTCACGGACATACATCTGTGAAACTGTCTTTAACTGTTGGGATAAACTGATGGATCATCTTGGTCTTCCGAATTGGAAATTAATCACTGATATAGACCAATTTAACACTTTCATTTTTACCTATGCTACAAATTATTGGGGAGTGGGGTGGCCGAATTGTTAGCACGTGCGTGTTGTATCAAAAAGTCTGTCATTGGCGTGATTTCGAATCTCCGGTGAGTTTTCTCTGGGTCTTCCCGTTTCCGCCCACAGCTAAAGACCCCCATGCGCAAGCGAATTATTTGAATAAAATTAAACCACAGTAACCCTAACCCCTACCATTGGACATAATGTAGCGCTATATAAGACAATTATTATTATTATGTAAGTCCCGAAAGGACATAGTTTGTGTCAAGTGGACGTTAAACTCTCTCTCTCTCTCTCCATCGCGCGCTCTCTCTCTCTGTTGTTAATATTAGCCTAGGCCTACAGTAGATCTATCGCTAATAATAAATATAACTTTTTTTTATGATGTCGCCATATTGGAATAAAGATAATGACTAGAAATGAGTCAGTTTTATGGGTTTTGTGTTTATTATAATGAGTATGGAAACGGCTGGTTATCTCTGAGACCGTTTTAATATATTCTCATATATACACTGCGTATTTGAATTTATCAACGATAGTCATCTACCGTGACAAGTTATAGTTACAAAAATCAGCCGACCAGATCAATTGTCTCAGTTTCAATTCTAATGTCAGCCAGTATTCCCAACATCCTGGCTTTTTTTTGCCGTTTTCATACATTAAAGAGACGACCACTGTCGAGATTGGTCGTATTTTTGTTACGTCTTTTTTGTAAATCATTTGAGTGGAGCCTGTACCATAACAGGCCCTGGACTGTACAGCGTAGTGGACGCTTACGGCTGGCCCCCGGATCCATTCACTTGATTTGATAATTGTTTATTTTTTGCAATGTCTATTTTCTGTATTGTCCTCTAGTTTATCTTGTAGATTTTTGTTTTGCGTGTGGTGCGGTCCTCCTGCACTTACTATAAAAGTATTGCTTTAGCGTTAATCAACGGTTGAGATTACATTATAATGTATATTATTCTTATCTTGCATATTGTGTTAGATAAAGGGTGACTCCATTCCACTTCATTTCTTTATTTAAGCTTTCATATGCTTATCTGACAGGGGGGGGGGTATAGTGGTCTGGAGTACCGCGCTTCGACCTCTAAAAAACATATGTTAGTCCCGAAATGACCTAGTTGTGTTGAGTGGACGTTAAATCCCATTTCTCTCTCTCTCTCTCTCTCTCTCTCTCTCTCTCTCACACACACACACACCCACCCACACACACATACACGCTTATCTGACATATTGTGTTAGGGAAAGAGACTCTTTCATTTCAGTCAGTAGTCTCTAACACGTAGACAATTACCGGAATGCCGACTTATAGAAAGCATCAACACCATCTCGACCCCCATACAACACTTCCAATTGAACGATGTAATTGCGTGTAAAATTTGATGGTGGGGTTGTGTATGTGTATTAAGACATTCAGCGGCATTCTACACACAGTGAGCTATCTGCTTCGACAAGAGAAATCTGTATTGAATGGCCGCCATATCGAAAGTATACTAATTTTTTTTTCATAATTTGGTTCCACCCCATTTCACATCTGTCATATAGACCAAATACACCTTTCCAATTTTATTAGATGGAAGCGGAATAAATATCTCACTAAATGTTTGAAATATACTTGGCTTTTTCGACTAAATCGTCGATTTGGGACTTATAATGTCGGTCAACTAGCTTAGTGCCTATTCTTAAGTGGAGTTAATTTTTAGACAGACAGCGTTAGTCAATTTTTGAAATATACTTAGCGTTTTCGAATTAAATCGTCGATTTGGGACTACTAATGTCGGTCAACTAATTTAGTGTCTGATCTAAAGATGAACTTATTGTAGATAGATAGCGTAAGTTTAGTATGTACAGTTGTACAGTATTAACACAATAGAGTTGTATACACCTATAACTAAACACGATGATATCTATGAAGATAGGGGATCACGGTGGCTAAGTGGATAAGGCGCTGGTTCGCTAGCCTGGAGGTCGAGTGTTCGATCCCTGCATTGGCCGAGAAAGTTCATCTCGATTTTCCGGCGTGATTTCCACTTGTCAGTGATGCAGCAGGAGGGCCTGACAAGGACAGCTGCCTAGTCGTTCGGATGGGACGAAAAACCGAGGTCCCGTGTACAAATTGGAGTGCACGTAAAAGATCCCTTGGCAGTTGGAATTCGATATAAGAGTAGGCCGTAGTGCCGCTGCCCGGGCAAAATTTCCCTCATAGCACACTGTTGGCGTATGCCCGTCTTCAATTGGCCCAGGTTAGGTGCTTCAGCGTAGGACGTTAAACCCCATTTCATTCATTCATTCATTCTATGAAGATATGGGGTGGGGATGCGCGCTGTATCACAAGGTCTGTCATTGAGTTTCGATTTTCCGGTATCCTCTCACTGCTAAAGACCCCAACGCGCAAGCGAATTATTAAAACAAATTTGAACGATGTGTTAGTCCGAAATAACCTAGTTTGTGTTGATTTCACCCTCCTCTCTCTCTCTCTCTCTCTCTCTCTCTCTTTCTCTCTCTCTTAATATTGATTCGTTAAAATGTTTGATATAAAAATATAAATTTATTGGCAGGTTTTTATGCTCAGACATGCAGCCGTGTGCACCTACTATTACGCACATTGATTTCTATGATATATTGCCCAATATTTCCATATTTTATATTAATTCGGTAATAATTCTAATACACGTATACTTTATTACGCTATGCTAAATTTATATAAAAATTTTATTGGATATTTTTTTTTCTGTATACATGTAGTTGGAAGTACGAAAAGGTGGCTGTTTTAAAAAGGCATGTTTTGTTGGCGTCGAGCGGAGTGAGTCAGAAATTAAATTAAATGGAATGGGATATAAATATAAGGTATTAGGAGACCCTTCGGGACCATATCTTTTTAAATTGTATAGCCGTTCGTTGCAACGTTCTTAAATCCATTTCGATTAAAAAAGATTCTATAGTCCGGAAGGGTCCCCTAATACTTTATATTTATATCTTCTTCTCACTGACCCTTTTGCACTTTTTTCTTCAAAATTCTGTTAGCTATTTCTCTCTTGTGCACTTTATTTGCAGTACCTCCATTTATCAATTCTTGTCGACATATTTGGCACATAGCCTCATTAATCTTATAGGTAGGAGAATTCCAGTGACGTCACAATGGCGGCTATCGCCCACCAATTCTCAACGCGAGGAAAGGTGTTTAAGCTTCGTAATATCACTGAACACCCTAGTGCTATTACTTTAGATGTTTTTAGCAAACCAGCAGAAGATTTACGTGACAGATCGTCACATCATATTCCTTACCCGGCATTTATAACGGAGAACCTATAACGACAGAGTTGATCGGTTCCTCATTTTAGAGACCCGGCCATTTTACCGCGCCAACATACGCGATATATATGCAACTCCAAAACTTAGTCAAGACAACTAGGCATTTCTATCACGTCATGATAATATTACCCGACAGCACAATTGCCAAATAGCAGTTGAAAACTAAGTTTACTTGTAGACTTAGTGTGCATGTCTGGAGGAGTTCCAAATTATGCAATCTAACACTAAAAAAGCTTAGTACGTATATCACACAAATTCGATAACCAATTCCGGTTATCCAAATAATTCCCACTTTTTTATATTTTTTTAAACGACAAAAGTCAAATGTGTTGGGAGCCTTTGAGTCTATGCAAATAAGCATTTATAAACGGCAATTCTTTAGCCGTCTCTCTGTTCACTATTAAACGGAAGCAGTTGCTCCGGTGATACAGCACTGCGCAGGTCCATCCGAGATCTGTTTTGTGCTCCGGTACCCGACGACTATATAAAGAGAAGAACACCCGCACAATTTCATTCAAGTCTGATGAGTTCAAAATGAACGAAACTAGTAACTTCTTGAGAGAAATCTGGGACGGCTACTCGCCACTCATAGATTTCTAATTTTAAATGGAATGGGGTTTAGCGTCCTACTCTTCTGCACAACATGGGCTAATGGAAGACGGGCATGCGATATACAGTGTGCCATGAGGGAAATTTTGCCCGGGCAGCGGCGCTACGACCAACTCTTAGGAGTGAGTCGGAAATAATTATTGCTTGAGATTTGGAGGGAGGTGGGAGGTACGCCCCCTATCCGGACCAGTCCTAGTTATAATGTAACTAATCTTGTGATTTCCTTTGAAGTATTAACTCATTGTTATTGAGAGCAAAAGAATGTCATCTTTCAGGTTTATTCGCCTATTGAAGTGCCGTATAAAAATGTAATTAATCCCTCCAATTAAACGAAATGAAATGAAATAGGGTTTAACGTCCTACTGTTCTGCTCCTATCCGAACGACTAGACATCTGTCCTTCTCAGCCCCCCCCCCCCTGGTCCTGCCTCACGCCTTTCTAAAGGAGCTAAGCCTCTAAATCAATATTTTCCATAATACTTGATATTAAAAACACGAATACGAATTCAATAACGATCAATATTAATATTGTTATCTTGCCGCAAAACTATAGGACCCTAATATCCAATATTTAAGACATAATTATCATTTTGTAATCAGTACATGAACCTTGTACCTTATGGTTTCGAGTGCCATTTTGTAATGAACAAATAAAGAGAGAGAGAGAGAGAGAGAGAGAGAGAAATAGAGTTTAACGTCCACTCAACACAACTAGGTCAATTCGGGCCTAACATATGGTTTAATTTTATTTCAATAATTCGCTTGCGCGTAGGAGTCTTTAGCAGTGGGGGGAAAGAACAAATAGAAACATATACTACAACATAATATGGAAGTAATTAGTAAAAGCTAATGTACATACGACAAAATAATATTCATAATAACACAACTTTATGGATTTACTACTTCTTGACTTGGTAAATCCATAAAGTTGTGTAAGTATGAATAATATACCTCTACTTCTAAATGTCATTTAAGGATATTGATAAAATAATAATTTAAAAAACGTTTATAGAATGGACTAAGCAGCGGTAAACGACTGCAGATCAATTTGTACTGTTGGCGTATTTCACCGAACATAATTGATTTGAAATGACAATCTTTTTCAAAAATTGAATATAAATCACTTTCCATAATGTGTTTTAGAAACATTTTCGTCTATTTCAAGATTCCAAAAATAGAGCCATACGCCCTTTCAGAACCCACTGTTCAGCTCCGACTTCGCTAAAGCAATCTGATTAAAATACAGATCTATATTTCGTTTCGTTTTATTTAATACTGTCGATGACCTACACTACATGACAATCCTGGTGTAGTAACGACAAGTAAAACGACTTTTTGAAGTATAAAAAAACGAAACGAAATATGATCTGTGTTTTAATCAGTTGGGAGCTATGGGTATACGTCATACTGTGTGCTATGAAGGAAAATTTCCCAGGACAGTAGCACTCTATTATTACCCTACTCTTATATCGAAATCCAACTACAAGCTATCTTTTACCTACACACCAATGTGTGCGCGGGACCTCGACTTTTCGTCCCATCCGAACGACTATACGTTTTCCCTTGCCATGCTCTCATATCTATCTTACTAACTACATGTATTCGATTTATCTTATTATTAAAACCAATTAATCAACAATATACATAGCTTTTTGTACAGGCAGGTTTAGGAGAAGATTATCGTTTTTTTTCTAGCATTTTAACTTAAATTTAAAACAAATAATTATCCAAAAATATGGCATTTAATTATTTTTTAACTTGTTTCTGTTTCACATAGTTTAACATTCGAAGATATGTAATGCAGTGAAGTTAAATATCGTATTTTCCTAAATCAAATGGGAATTTTTTTGCCAAAAAAATAATATAAGTTATGAAATGCAGTGATGTTAAATATCGTATTTGACTTAACCAAATAGGCCCCAAAAAAGAATGGCCCCCCCCCCCCAAAAAAAAAAGATAAAAAAGGAATGGTCCATCGAAAAAGCATAGATGTTTAATTTTGTACACTAATAATTATCCGAAAAATGTGGCATTCAATGAGTATTTCTTACATAGTTTTTGGAACATTCGAAAATATTATTATGTAATTCCATGAGGTTGAATATCGTATTTTCCTAAATCAAATAGGCAAATGAAGGAAGGGTCATTCCAAACGGCATGTATAGATGTTTAATTTTTTACATAGGTTTTCGGGAACATTCGAAGAAATGGAATGTAGTGAATTTTATCCGGTGAAATGAATCAGTCGACAAGACATAAATGTTGATTTTTCTTTAAATAGATTTTCGGAAACTTTAGAACTTCTCACTTTTTTTTTAAATAACCGGAGAAATAATATTTAAAAAAATCATTCCAATAGGCATAAATGTTAATTTTTTCCAGCTTCTTTAGTGAAATGGATATATTTGACATAGTTTTAAAAAAATAGTCCAGCTGATCTACTGAATAAACAACGGATACAAATTATTATAAAAACTTATCAAAACTTACTATCATGTAGAAAAGTGTCCCGTATGTAAAAATCTGCGTCCAAATATGGCAAACAACCGTCCTGTTCCACGGCACGAGCTCGACTCGAGAGATGACAATAATTTAAATGAGCATCAAATTTTTACAACAAAATGAAGAATAATTACAGTTAGCGATGATCACGTGATTCAATGTTCAGTCCAATAATATATTAGTTCTTGTATAGAGAATGAGTTTATTAATAGTATAGACGTGTTTAGGGCCTATATAAAATGGCCGCCGATAATGGCGGAGAGAACAGCACGTGCTTGTAACAGGTGGTTCAATGATATTGATTTCTACATTAACCTATAGAATTAGAGACAGGTGAAACTACACACGTGACTTATACTTGAAAGTCTACCTTTCTATGGGGGGTGATTTGTAAATTATCCGTAAAGTTCTTTTAAGTATACGAACACTCAGATTAATTCTATAACTTTACGATGGCGGCGTTGACTTCAGAACCCTCGAGGGCATCATAACTCTCCTCTTTTGATTGCATCGGAGTTTAACGTCCCTCGCTATTGTACCCATCCCTCGGACTAAAAAAAACACCGGGCTATTGATACTATTTAAGAAATAAAATGGGGTTTAACGTCTTACTCCGACTGGGCTAATGAAGACGGACAAACGTCCTTCGTTTTTGTACCTATATCGGACTACAAAAACGGGTTTTTGGTACTAGTCCTATTTAAGAAATAAAATGGGATTTAACGTCCTACTGTTCTGCTCCGATAGGGCTAATGAAGACGGAAAGACGCGATACAGTGTGTTGTGAGGAAAATATTGCCAATTAAGACAGTAATTGAATTTCAACTGTCAAGGGCTCTTTATCCACAGGTCAAAGTCTATACTCTCCTATTTTACCAAAATACAGATTGAATTATCCCTATCGGATATGAAATGAAATTGGGTTTAACGTCATACTATTATCACCAAACCTGGACTAATGGAAGACGGGCATACGCCATACAGTGTGCTATAAGGAAGATTTGGCCCGGGCAGCGGCGCTACGGCCCACTCTTATATCAAATTCCAACTGCCAAGGGATCTTTTACGTGCACTCCAATGTGTTCACGGGACCTCGGTTTTTCGTCCCATCCGAACGGCTAGGCAGCATCACTGACAAGGGGAAATCGGATATATTCATTGAATTTAGTAATTGGAACATAATCAAATAAAATATTATTTATGGATAACAAAAACTGGGGTTTTAATCTAATTAAAATACAGATCTATATTTCGTTTCGTTTTTTATACTTTCGATGGCCTACATTACAGTAAAGACAAGTAAAACGAAAATTTGAACTACAAAAAATCTGTGTTTTAATCAGATTGCAGTGGTTTATTATTTTGCTACGTTTCACAAGATTTCACAAGTCGTCATCAAGCACATATCAGCATATATGAGAGAGGGATAGCGAGAGAGTGAGAGAGAGAGAGAAGAGAGAGAGAGAAATGGGGTTTAACGCCCACTAAACACAACTGGGTTATTTCGGGACTAAGAGAGTGAAAGAAAAAGAGAGAGAGAGAGATTAATATCCATATCGAGACTACTGTGGTGCCATTTTATTTCAATAATTTGTTCGCGTGCAAGGGTCTTTGGCGGTGGAGAACCTCTAGAAAACCCACGAGGATGGGCAGTAGACCGTAATCACGTATAAGCTGGTAATCGAAACCATCCCACTTGACTATGATAAAACTAATGATCTAAACCACCCCCCTCCCCGGCCGCTCCAATCAGAATCGACTATATAATTATGAGTCTATAAAACTGTATGTATATATAATTAATATGCATACATCTATAATAATGCCTCGTGTTCTCTCGCACATCTGTCTAACCATTGAATTCAAATTCATTCATGCATTGAGTTACGATAAAATAGCTTCGCACAAAATTAACATATTAAGTGATGGTTAATTTTACACGAGTGGTATCTGCTCTCTTTGATAAAGGGGAGGTTGGGATGGCCTAGTGGTCTAGAGTGCCGCGCTTCGACCTCTAGCTGGCCAGCTACCTCTGGCTTGCGGCTGTGGTTTCGAGCCCTAGTGTGAGCGTATGTGACATGGAGATAGGGGCGCCTTCTCAACCTCGTGGGTTTCCTCCGGGTCCTCCGGTTTCCTCCCACTGCTAAAGACCTATACGCGCAAGCAAATTATTTAAATAAAATTAAACCATACGTCAGTCCCGAAATGACCTAGTTTGTGTCGAGTGGACGTTAAACCCCATTTCTCTCTCTCTCTCTCTCTTTAAACAAGGCAATATTATTTGTTCATTTTTAAAATTTTACTTCATTTTTCTAATTCAGTATCTAAACTTGGGTGTTAAGGAGTATGGTCGCCTGTCCAACCTCGTGGGGTTTCTCTGGGTCCTCCGGTTTCCTCCCACTGCTAAAGATCCCTGCGCGCAAGCAAATTTTTGAGTTAAAATTAAACCATATGTTAGTCCCGAAATGACCTAGTTTGTGTCGAGTGGACGTTAAACTCCATTTCTCTCTATATATTCGGTGTTAGACGAGGAAGTTGCTCGGGATTTTTTGTCATGGTTTTACTTGGCAGTGGTGTGGGTTGGTAGGCATGGTGGAAGAATCGCGTCTAGTCGTTCGAATGGGACGAAAAGCCGAGGTCCCTTGTTCATGTTAGTGTGCACGTAAAAACAACCTTGACATTTCGAATTAGTCGAAGAATAAGCTGGAGGCCAATGTCCTGTCACTCCGTTTTCATCAGTCCCGGCGGTGCCGAAAAATAGGACGTAAAACCCCATTCCATTTCTGCCTGGCCACAATTTTGTTTATCATAGCACACTGCATGGCGTATGACGCATTTCATTTCAATCCATTTCCTCCCGAATAAGTTGAAGGGTTTTTATTCTCTCGAATTATTGATATTTGGGTTGCTTTCAGGTGCGCGTGATAGAAGTTATGGTATTATAATACCAGCGAGAGAAACATCTGTGTAGGAATACGAGAACATAAAATTAGTTGGTTAGATACAACTTCAGCAACAGTTGGCCACACTCACTAACTCATTTCCATAAATTGTTTGTAATATCGATTAATGTAGAACGTGTTTGAATCGTTCATATTGTAACAGTAATGATTTAGAACTAATACGTTTATAGTTTTCATGTAAAAACGGAGTAACGGACGGCGATGTTATTGACTTCCTATGGGATTATTTTATCCTTCCGCCAGGTCATTGACTGTTGCTCAAGAGAAAGAAATGGGGTTAAAAATCCACTTGAGACACTCTAGGTCATTTCGGGAATATTTTACGGTTAATTTAAAAAAAAAATCGCTTTCGTCTCTTAAGGAATGGGGGGAAACAGGAGAAAACTTCAGAAAACCCACGAGGTTGGACAGGTGACCCAAACCACACACGCGATAACTACTCCCCCCCCCCAGGAACTGAGCTATAGCTACTCATCCCTGAAGGCTCCGTCAACTTAAGTACAATTTACATGAGACTTGGCATGCATGCTACTTCCTAGGATAACTGCGATATGATGTCACAATTCCAAGCCCTCAGTATAATCGTACTTGTCATTAGATGCCAGTATGCGGCCAGTCAGCACCTGATAGTTGCCAGTATGCGACTAGGCCGCCCCTGCAAATAACTATTCAATATGTAATTTCAAATTCACAGAAGACCGTTTTAATCTGTTAAGTGCAGGCAAACCGTGTGTCACCATAAATACTGAACGGAATTGACCATTTTCATAATTTCATAGTTCAGAGACAATCTGAAGAGTTCGGAAAAGGATAACCCCGCTGTAAGCTATTAGGGATAAGACAGGTAATGCAATTCCCATTAACTTCAATGCTACATGCAAATCCAAAATTCCAAGACATTGCCTGACCCATAACAATGTTTTAAACATTCCAACAATCTTAACCTTTAGAACTACAAAGAGCATGACATCAAAATATGGGATGGTTTGGAATGATTTCCGTGTGCAATCGTTACACCCGAGCAGAACAGTATAGCCTACGTGTAGGTCGTTAAACCCGATTTCATTTCATTTCATTACACCCGACAGTCATTTATACAGTCCTAATCCATTTCGATCTAATTAACTGTCGTATAAGCACAGGCGTCACACCCACAACATGCAATTTGTATGTCAAACCTTTCCAATCATGGTGTATGTGTGAATGACCCTCGGCAAAATAACAACAGAAATATAGTAGGAGAAAGGCAATACAATGAAATGAGAGAGAGGGAGCTCGTTTAACGCCCACTCGACACAAACTAGGTCATTTCGGGCTAACATATGTTTCAATTTTATTTCAATAATTCGCTTGTGCATAGGAGTCTTTAGCAGTGTGAGGAAACCTGAGGACCCGTAGAAAAGGCACGAGGTTGGAGAGACGATCTTACTAATTGTCACGTACAACCTCGGAATCGAAACCACACTATAATTGACCCAATGACAACCCTTATGGTACAACGTGCACCTGCACCCCCCCACCCATAAACCCCCTACGCTAACACTCATTTGGGGTCTTATTAAATATTGGGGCTCCAGTCTGCAGCATTAACCCGGCCCTGCTAGATTGCAGCCCAGTCACCCCCCCCCCCTCACCTTAACCAGGCCCTGCTAGACTGTATAGTCGTTAATATTTTTTAATAACTGAATAATCATCATATATTAAATGATAATTTATATTAAACCATTTTTAAATATTTAATAATGGCGTGTTGAAAGCTGTTGTTGGCGCTAAACGAGTATAATTTTCTTTCGAAACAAGATTATAAAATGATTAAAGCGAGAATTTTACTTCTACATTTTCTCGGAAACTTTTTGTTTAAAAATAAAATTGTCATTTAAATATGTGTCACGTATTCGCTGTCACAGTTTAACGGCATTTCATTGGCTGTGTATTTTTATAGACTCAACTATGAACACGAATTAAAGAAGTCAAATGATCCAGTCTATCGATTATTGATAGACATGAACAATGAGTCGCCATCAGGGAGTAACAGCTGATGTTTGAAGCCCTTTAACTATAGTTGAAATGATCAACAAGAGTTATAAGTTTATTTTAGAGAACTAATCTAATATCAATACAATGTATATGGTAGTATTATCACGTTAAATACTGCATACATTATCATTACACCAATTATTGGACAAACGGATAGGTCAACTAAGGTCAATCAAGTACGGGACTATTTCAATCGGCGGAAATTATCTTGCAGAAATGCTACAAAATCGAATCTAGCATGTTCCACACAGCCCAATATTACCCACTGGCACTAGGAGGGAAGCCCCCCCCCCCACATATTAATATTGTAGAGGGAGGCGGAGAGGGTCCGGACGGGATCGTGTTCCTCTGACAACTTCCTCATGTAAAATCACCATGTCAGTGGTTGATGACATATGCACATGTGTATGTTATAATTCCACTACCTATATATCGGTCCTATGTAACCACAATCTGATCAGAATACAGATCTGCGTTTCTTTCTTTTATACTTTCGGGTTGGATGTCCGAATGTGAAACACGTAAGCGCTGTATCATAAAGGCTTTCATTGAATGAATGAATGAATGAATGAAATGGGGTTTAACGTCCTACGCTTAAGCACCGTACCTGGGCTAACTGCCGTGGTTTTGAGTCCTCGGTTGTACGTGAGTAAGGTCGCATCTCCAACCTCGTGGGTTTTCTCCAGGTCCTCCGGTTTCCTCCCACTGCTAAAGACCCCTACGTCCCGAAATGACCTAGTTGTGTCGAGTCTGGGCCTTCCATCTATAGAATCCCTTTTAATTAGGAAAAACCTACGGTGGGCTGGCCACATCATGCGAATGCCGGCAAACAGATTGCCTAGGCAAATCCTATACTCCCAACTACCTCAAGGCCGGCGAAAAAGAGGGCGCCCAAGACTCCGTTTTAGAGATACGGTTAAAAGAAATCTCAGCCAACGTGGTATCGAGTCGAGAGAATGGGTGGAGCTGGCCCATAACAGAGCCAAATGGAGAACAGCAGTCAAGTGACTATGAGAGCAGACATGGTCGCTACGACCGTCAGCTGATGATATATAGAGATAAAGTAAAAAAAAAACCCGAGTCTATGCCAAGTTTTTTGTTTACGTTATCAACGATTATTGATATAAAAAACTCGAGTTGGAGATTTTATTTACCACCTAATCCTTTCTGACATGCACAAAAAAATAAATATAATTCTTTCTTATAGATTTCACTTTTACTGAACCTATTTTCATTATAGCGTGGTGATACATGACAGAAGTTTAGCTATTGCAAAGTCCTATATATTGACCCAGTATTTTATTCAAGGTCTATTAAATAAAAAACAGTTTCTTATTATTTATTTTTTAAAAAAAGTCTTTCTTTACTTTAAAGGACTAATCCCGATATTTGTTTTGGGAATAAAACTGCTTAATTTTGTGTTAAAATCCCTGAAAATTTTCGAGTCAAGGGCCGAACAACTACTTCAGTATTAATGATACGTTTTCAAACGACCTAAATCCGTCAGTCTTCATTTTGTGGTATCTGGATTAAACCAAACATTTTTTTTATAAAAATAATGTGTAGTTGAAATTTGCCTTTCTCTATCAAGTACGGCACATGGGTTATTCACTGCATAACCCTCTCAAATAACCGTAATCGGTTATAAGTCACCCAACGAAACAATTGACCCGAAATCGTAAAAGGGTTACGTGTCCGGATAAGCAGTTTTGGAGTTCACGTCCAAACGACTCAATATTTTAAGATGAAATTTTGAGACAAGGTAAATACCACCATTCCCCTTTATTTATGCGTTTTATTTTCATACATTCTCAGACTTTTATTTTTGAGCCCCTGTTTAATTCAGGATTGTCCCTTTAAATAAGTGGTTTCTTTAGAATAAAATAAAGTAGTTCCTTTTTGATTGACCAATCAAATTCATGTCAAGCGATATCTCCACTGTGTATATATCACAGTAGATTATGTAATTTATCACACAAGCGATATCTACTGTCAAATGTGTTATTGCGTGATAAACGCCCAATATGACAAAACGCCCACTTCGTAGCATACGATATTAATAACGAGTCAATGAACAGTATACGCCCACAACGACGATACGCCCACTTTGTAACATACTGTATTAATTCTACGTTTAATAATGAATATGTTGAAAGCAGTTTTCAATCAAATGTAGGATATAAACTATCGATTATTAACAGGTGTGTATAAAATCAATAATACTGATCAGAACATATATATTGTGTAATAGTAAATTTTCTATGATCGCTTAATACATTTATTATTTGTCAACTCTAAATTCTTTGATCGGACAGCAGATTTTCTATCTGCTTCCTTTTTTTTTTATAGAATTCCAACTGCCATAATTCAAACCCTCACAAAATACAATCCACACACAAAAACAACAAACCCACAAAATTCAATCCCCACAAAATACAATCCATTTAAACGAAAAAACAAACCCCACAAAATTCAAACCCCTACAAAATAGAATCAATCCTCAAAAAAACCCACACAATTCAAACCCCCTCAAAACCGCAAAATATCACCCCCCCCCCCCCCCCGCAAAATAATGGTTTAATGTGTGAGCTTTTGATCATAGGGTCTGTCATTGAGTCAAGTGGCGTGGTTTCGTTGTTTCGATTCATCACTAGTCTGTGAAAAAGGAATAGGGTAGCCTGTCCAACCTCGTGGGTTTTCTCTGGGCCCTTCGGTCTCCTCCCACTGCTAATGACTCCTACGCGCTAGCGAATTATTGAAATACAATTGAGCCATATGTTAGTCCCGAAATGACTTGATTGTGTCAAATCGACGGTAACGTCCCCCCACTCTCTCTCTCTCTACCTCTCTCTCAATTTATTATATGTTAGTCACGAAATGACCTATTTTGTGTCGAATGGAAGTTAAATTCCCCTTTCTCTCTCTCTCTCTCTTTCTCTCTCTCAATTGACTATATGTTAGTCCCGAAATGACTTATTTTGTGTCGAAGGGAAGTTAAACTCTCTCTCTCCCTCTCTCTCTCTCTCTCTCTTCCTTTAAGGGATTGGCAGGGGTGTCACCAGTAGCATCTATAGCCTAATGGTATCTCTTCATCTAAATCCGACCCTGTGTGACCTTCACAGAACACAAAGGCCTTTCATATTGAATACAGATTCTCTACAATGAACTCTATGTTATGTTAATTGATCAATTAATGATAATTGTACTAATGAATATATTATTGCAATGGCCTATCTAGTTGTTGTGTTTCATTGCTGAAATGAAATGAAATGTGATTTGACGTCCTAGCTCCGAACTGGGCTCAGGAAGACGGGCATACGCCATACAGAATGCTATAAGGAAAATTTTGTCAGAATAGCGGCTTCTACGCTCTACTCCCAAGGAATCTTTTACGTGCACGCCAATGACATCGGTTTTTCGTACCATCCGAACGACTAGACAGCTGTCCTAGTCAGGCCCTCTGTCACTGACACGAAGTGTGGGGGCGAAAAATATGAATAAACTTTCTCGGCCAATGCAGGGGTCGTACACCCGACCTCCAGGCTAGCGAGCCAGCGTCTTATCCACTTACCCACCGTGGCCCCCTGTTTGATTTGTAGTGGGCGTGCCATATAGAAGAGGATATTAGAACAAATATTCATATAACTCTAGTTGCATGTAAGGAAAAGCCTACTCTTCCGGACACCTGTTACCACTGTCTGTCGTGTATTTTGTACACAGTGAACAGTCCATATGCTGATTACACATTTTGCCAGATTACACTGTTTTGCCAATACCGTATTTCTAGGACTTCGAATTTTGTCTAATGATCGGATTGTTCGTACTTTTTTTTATTTAAACATTTAAATTCGTCCAAATGTATTAACTATTATTTTTTGATTACGGTCAGTAATACAAGCTTCCTACTTGTCTCAATCTGCCAAGAAAAAAATTAACCTTTTGTCACTTGTAACACTGAGTTGAGAATACAAATGAATACCCTCAAAAAATTTTTTATTATTTCACAAAAAAAAGGATAACTGGGCTGTCATAATAACAACTGTCACAAACATCATGTTTAAGATAAGATACGTCATTATTTCATAACCTTTGGCTTTCCTTCTTGACACTAATCGTATTAACATGAATTAAATATCCAAGTAGGAGACGATAAAACCCCCACACTCGATAAGATTAGGGGGAAGAGTTAACGCCCAACGTGGGGATCGAACCCATGACCCCGAGGTTAAGAGTATCGTGCACTACCGACTGAGCTAGCCAGATACGTCAATGTTTCATAACCTTTACCTCTCTTCTTGTCACTAATCGCATTAACATGTATTAAATACTTGTGGTGTACGTATTAAATATTTGTTGTGTACGTATTAGATATTTGTGGTTTACGTATTAAAAGGTTGTTAATCTTAACAATGAGTGTTATCCCTCGTCTGAAACCAGTCCACGGGCAATCGCGATATAAGAGTGACAGCGGTTACCACCAGAGAGTTGTCACTAGGTTTCGTGTGACCCCACATGACCTCACGCTTTATCTATATGCTTTACCAGTTGGACAAATACACCCCAGGCGACACGAGACAGCTCGCGCGTGCCATAATACAACCTTTTCTCCCATCATTTTTTCTCTTGTTTTTGAAACTATATTTTGTTACATAGTTTAAACTTGTGAGAATCAAAATAAAATTTATTTTGAAAATGGTGTTTCAATGTTCCGGGAAAAAAATAAAATAATAAGAAAAAGACAACAAACAACAAAAAATGGCATGGGAGTTCCCAGGGAGCTGTCGTTGGCCTCTTTTGATTGATCTAATATGTTAACGTTATCAATGAACTATTTAATTGGCGAATGGCGACGCCAATTTTGAAATTTGTACACTTCAGACACACCATCCTATGTATTGGGAAGGAAGTGCTAAATTTTCCAATCATGATGCCAATGAACCTCGGCACTACAGAAAGAGAGACATGGGGGTTTACGTCCAATCTACACAAACTAGGTCATTTAGGGACTAACATATGGTTTAATTATAGTTCAATAATTCGCTTGCGCGTAGGGGTCTTTAGCCGTGGGAGGAAAGTGGGAGACCCGAAGAAAACCCACGAGGTTGGACAGACGACCCCACTCCTTGTCACGTACAGCCGATGAATCGAAACCACAGACCTAATGTTACAACGCCCACGCACTAACCTTTCCGACATCCTTCCCCAAAATAAATAAAATAAAATAATATAAAATAAATCACAAAAAGACGACATCTCGGATCATCAATAAAACGATATTTCTATTGAATAACTGGTACATGAATAGAGTAGCCTATATAAATCAAGTAAATCACACAATAAAACGATATTTCTATTGAATAACTGGTACATGAATAAAGTCGCCTATATAAATCAAGTACATCGAATTAAGTGTATTGTCGAGTTTGCACCAACACGTGTATTTTGTGTAGGGACAATAGGCTTAATTTGGACTATTAATAACAACTGAAAGAGACGAAAATACGCGACAACTCAATAAATAGATTAATGATTAAATGCGCGATATATAAATTGTCAAATAAATATATAATATAAAATTATTAGCTCTGTCGATTTTTTTTATTGCACGTGTCTTTCGCGTTTGATAATAGTTGTAATTTGGAGTAATTTGGTAAATTGCTGACTATCTATAACTTGGGATTAAATTATATAAATTTATTTCTAATAAAACATTTTTAACCAATATGATAAATTGTACCGTGTTCTCGTTATTGTGTAATTAATTAATATTTTATTATGGAGGTCACTTGAGGTCGTGGCATATATAAAAAATATAGTAACGGCTGGTGAAGCTAATGGGGGGGGGGGGCTGGGATGGCCTATTGTGGTTTAGATAAATTTTAATAATACCGGAACTGCTGTTATCTTTGTGATTGGAGCCGCTGTGACTGAATGAGTAAGACGTTGGCTCGCTATTCCGAAGGTCTCGTGTTTGATCCTCATGTTGGTCGAGAAAGTAAACCGAGGATTGTTTTCGGGGGAGGGGGTGGGGTACTCATTGTCACTTGCACAGGACGGAGAGCGTGGCAAGGAACAACTAATAGTCGTTAGGATGGGACAACAAACAGTGGTCCCGTGTACTAATTGACGTACACGTAAAAGAACCTCTGTCAGATGACAATTGAACCGTTTAAAAGGGGGTTGTTGTTATCTTTTCCACATTTATTTAAAGCATGTAATTAATAAGGACAGTTTACAGAGTTTATTGTTATCCTTTGTACTTTTATATAAAGCATGTCATTTATAAGAAAGAACGACTGACATATTGTTTAATGGCACGTCAGCTCCAACCGGGCTATATTGCGACAATCATATGGTTATATTTACGAGACACACATATAAATTATAAGTTTATCATTTTATATATAATATCAAATGTGTTTGTGCCAAATAAATCTACCTCTATCTACCATACTGACATACAAATTGCATTAATTTGTGTGACGTACAAGGCCCCAGTGAATTTTCAGCCAGGGACTATCATAATTATTAATCAATTTTATTTCATTAATTTCATATATAGGGATTTTTAGCAGTGGGAGGAAAAGGGATGTCCAAGAGAAAAACCACGACGTTGGACAGGCGACCCTACTCCTGCCAGCTGACCCAATGACAGTCCTTATGATGTAACGAACATGCGTCAATCGATGCCGTTTCTTTAAAGGGACAATAACACTATTGCTGGCTTGACAGGTCCAGAAAAAAATAGCCTTATTCTAACTACTAGATGTTTAAGTGTCCTACCTGTTGTGTAAATTATCAATTACATCCTATTTTACTTGTCCAGAGGGTTCGAAAATATTGTAAATATAATTTACATTTGAAAAAGGTTTACGTAAAGCTTTTCAAACCATGTAGTTGCTTTTTCAAATTTTTAAAATTCGGTGTGTTAAGATGAAATTTGTATCATCAATTAATTGGAATATTGTAAAATAGTACAATTTGTTGGTCAGAATTGTGATTGGGGCATATTATTCAGTTATAACAAGAGTGTTATTGGGCCTTTAAAGTAAATGATTTATAAACTTCAAAACCCTTCATTCCTTACAACAATTAATTGGCTGTCTATAATTGATGCTAGTTAATAAAACTACCTACACTATTTTATATAATTTCACACACATGTATTTTTTACCTTATAACCATTAATTGACTGTCTATAATTCAGTTAATATAAGTTACCCATCTAATAAATATTATATTATTTAATTAAAATAATACATTTATTATTAATTAAATATAACATTATATAATTAAAATAATACATTTATTTCTAATTATAGCGCACTGTTAGAATACCGAATTTTATTTCACACTTGTTTATCATCCTTATAATCATTGATTAACTGTCTATAATTGATGCTAAGCTAGTTAATATAAGTTATCCGTCTAATAAATATTATAATATAATTAAAATAATACATTTATTTCTAAAGATAGCGCACTGTGGTCGTATCATAATGCGACTTGGTAGACTAACTACTGACTTTTATTTCACACTTGTTTTTCTTCTGTATAACCATTGATTGAGTAATAAATATTTTATTATATAATAGAAATAACACATTTTTACCCCAAAATAGCGCACTGTAGTCGTTTCATAATGCGACTTGGTTGACTAACTATATTGACTCTATGTTATATAATTTGTTTTGATAATTGTTAAATAATTATATATATACTCACAATACGGTAACCTATATACTATATATATACGTCAGACACATACCAAATCCACGTTATTATAGGAAACAATTCACGTGCTCATCAGAACAATATGCTTCAGTTGTAACCAAATTAAATACACCACACTCGTGTCATGTGATAACTACTAGATAAATTAATTCCTTATTGTATGGTTAATTTACACAGCGAAACGTGTCCTTTACTAGACGCATCAATGAACCAACGGTGCTGAATAGCGATCGGTACTTTCCGGAAGGTAGGTATTAAGCTCGATGATTTCCGTGAGGTGATGTGTTCAACGTACGGGGTTGTCCCATGTCGTTATTGGCGTCAGCTGGCATCACGTGATGATGATTCAGCTCAGTGTCAACGAAGTAGTACGAAAATTGTGATCCTGATTTTGTTAACACTCAAAGGATGAAAATATATAAATTCTTTGATGGTTAAAATAATTTGTATTTGTTTTAAAGAATTGGAAAATTGAAACAAATGACAACATCTATGATATAGAAATGGCGAAAAGGTGTTAGAAATTATTAAATGCTATTGGCACTTAAGATGATGTACAAAAGTGTCCATACAAAAGGTTAATCTATTAAATAAATCTCTCTTTGTGACGGGCCAGTAGCCAGCTCATAAAATTTGGAGGGGCTACAGAATGTTTTGGAGGGGCTGTGATTGTTGCCGGCTAAGAACGCTCCTAAGAAATCATGATTGTTGGCGAAATATTGGGGGGGGGGGGAGTCCCCCGCGTGGCTACGGACCCGCTTTGTGATGCTATAACAAAATATTATAAATGAATTCTTAAAAATGATATCAGGACCATAATGTGATGTTGTGGATCGTTGGGGGCCACGGTGGCTAAGTTAGTAAGACGCTTGCTCACTCCTGGTGTTGGCCAAGAAAGTTCATCGAGATATTCCGGCGTGGTTTCACCTTGTCAATGATACAGTATGCGGATGTCCTGACAAGGACGGTTGTCTAGTCGTACGGGTAAGACGAAAATCGATTACTCGTGTACACATTGAAGTGTACGTAAAAGATTCCTTGGCAGTTGGAATTCGATTTAGATGTCCGGCCAAAATTTCCCTTATTTCATTTCTTTGTGGATTGTTGACAATGTCTATTAAAGATTTCACACCGACTGAAAACAAAATACCGGTAGGGGCGCCAGGTGGCAGGGGCGCCGGAACGCGGGTACCAGGGTATACAAATGGTACCCTGTCCTTTTCTGGGGTATACATGTATACCAATGCCCTAATAATGAAAGTTTTAGAATCGTGTCTCTAAATCTACCGTCTCGTTCAAAAAGCTTATTCTATTTTCTTGATAAAGATTGTTGTAGTGAATGTCAAATTAAAAGTAATTTGTATGGGATAAATTGCTCATGATATGAAAATTGTGAAAAAAATCAGGCTTTTAGCTCTTTCATTATCATGCATTTTAAAGGGTTTTATGTGGGGATTTGGAATGCTAGAGTCTCTCTAAACAGCGTTCTCGGAATTAACAAATTTCAGTAGTTTCTAGAGGCAGGACCCCCCCCCTTCTATCTTTCGGTACCCTGGCCCTCGCGCCGTTCCGGCGTCCCTGCCAGGTGAGCTCTGAGTAATAAAAAGACGTGCTCTCAGAAAGTTTCAATTTGGGCCAAAATTATTCTTGAGTTGTATGAGTCATCTGTGTGGGTTAATATAGGTACGGACCATAGGTTCACACTCGGTCCAATTTGTCAGTTTCTGTGCTTTGGCAGTGACATTGGCAAGTTTCCTCAAATATACACCAAACTGACGCTAGAGCCTATGTATTTTTTTGTAAAATTTCCAAAGTCGGAGGGGGGGGGGGGCACTCGGGACCCACACCCCACCCCACCTTTAGAACTAACGTTGCGAGAGGGACATGCTTTGAGAATATTTCCTTAAAATTAGTCTTTGTTTACATGAGACATTAACATCGAGATGCTATACAATGAGCAGACAAAAATGTGTTCTGAATTGAGGGGTAAATCGTTATTGTTAAGGCCAGCTTATTTTTCGTCATGGCCGCTGAGATATAAATAAAGTTACGGCACGTGATTGTTGACCAGATTTTCGGTTAGAGTTTGGGTGAGCATTAGGGCTAGGTTTAAGAATCAAGGGGAGAGGTTAGGATTAGGGTTGTCAAGGGGACAGGTTAGGATTAGCGCAAGCCCTGTTTACATCTCGTGACCTTGACCAAACTTGTAGTTGGTCTTATGAAATAGATCTAACCCAGAATACCCTTTGTTTGCTCCGATTCCACCGTCATTCAGAAAATATCCATTTGTGTCTCTAAATCAAATGTTCGCAAAAATACAGTGTCGGACCCCTGCTCCGAGAAAATGTCAAAAAATGTAACATTCAATTGGATTAGGATCCAATTTTCTGCTCAACTTTCATTCATAAACTGGATAATCGAGACTAGGCTACGCCGAAAATTCAATCGCTAAAATCTCAGTTCAGAGTGGAACATTTGACGGTAATTTTCAGCTCTTAATCTAATTCCTCATAATGTAGCCTATCTTTAAGTCCATCAAAAGATTTTACTTACATTTTAAGGGTTCCACTGGCTTGTTTGTATCGCCTGCAGAGAATGTACAATCTATAAAATTTTGAATTCACCATATCTTTGTAAATATTGAGTGAAATAGAACCATTCATGGACTAACATTCCTTCTAGAGATCAAACTTTGAAATGGATTCAAAATCTCTCAAAAAATCATCTTCGGCTTCAAGAATCCGTAAATGGAATTCAATTATAGTTTACTTCGCGTGTTATAAATTGAATATGGAATATCGCTACTTAAATCTAATCATGGTGACACTTATATCGAACACTTGTCAGATCTGATTTACATTTGATTTCTAATTCTCTCGATTGTTTTATACCGAATGTTTTCATCTCACGAGACTACCGTCATCTGTTGACATTTGCCCGTCTGCTTCCCGCCTCTTCAAATTCACTGGAGCAGATGACATAAAATGGCGGCAACAGCTCGTTTTTGCCAACATTTGGAAATTGTGAGCAACGGTTGAGACAAAGGCAGTGCCTGATTTACCTATAGGCTTGGAAGGTGGAAGCTTTGGTCAACGATCAAGGTGTATGGTATTTTTGACAATGTCATAAGCCCATTTTTAAGGGGGGGTTGGTGGCCGAATGGTTAGCACGTGTGCGCTGTATCATCAAGCCTGCCATTGGGTCAATTACTGGCGGGGTTTCGATTCATCGGTTCTACGCGAAAAGGAGTAGTGTCGCCTGTCCAACCTCGTGGGTTTTCTCCGGGTCCTCCGGCTTCCTCCAACTGCTAAAGACCCCCGAAGCACAAGCAAATTATTGAAATAGAATTGTTAGTCTCGAAATGACCAAGTTTGTGTCGAGTGGGCGTTACAGCCACTCTCTCTCTCTCTCACTCTCTCTCTCTCACTCTCTCTCTCTCTTAAACTGGGAATTTGGAATGGCATCTTAAGTCAAAGTCAAATAGTTTATAATCCCTCTCTTTATTTAAATCTGGTAATGGCGAAGCCCGAGGAAGGGAGAAAGAGAGAGAGGGGGAGGGGTAGGCTGCGGGTCCTCCGGTTTCCTCTCACTGCTAAAAACCCCTAAGGTTAGTGAGTTATTGAAATAAAATTGAACCATATCGTGGATGTTAAACCCCATATACATGTATGTATATATCTCTATTAATTATATGAACTAGTATAATATTATTGTTATGTAACGTTTATCAAATAACCGCATCTGTTTGTCTCGGACGTCAATTAATAGCACAACCGGAGCTATGGGCCTGATGAGGACAGCTGCCTAGTCGTTCAGATGGGACGAAAAACCGAGGTCCCGTGTACACATTGGCGTGCACGTAAAAGATCCCTTCAGTTGCTGCCCGGGCAAAAAATTACCTCATAACACAGTACATGGCGTATGCCTGTCTTCAATTAACCCAGGTTAGGTGCAGAAGCGTAGGACGTTAAACCCCATTTCATTCATTCATTATATTGTAAAACAGTACACATTTCAAAAGAGACAAATTTGTAACTAGATTTGTTTTTTCGTGTTTTATATATCAAATATTAATACATATTATAGCGATAGAATTATATTATATGAAATGACTGAAATGACTAAAATGGGGTTTAACGTCCAACGCTTCTGCACCTAACCTGGGCTGATTGAAGACGGGTGATATGGAATGAAATGGGGTTTAACGTCCAACGCTTCTGCACCTAACCTGGGCTGATTGAAGACGGGTGATATGGAATGAAATGGGGTTTAACGTCCAACGCTTCTGCACCTAACCTGGGCTGATTGAAGACGGGTTATATGAAATGAAATGGGGTTTAACGTCCTACGCTTCTGCACCTAACCTGGGCTGATTGAAGACGGGTGATATGGAATGAAATGGGGTTTAACGTCCTACGCTTCTGCACCTAACCTGGGCTGATTGAAGACGGGTTATATGAAATGAAATGGGGTTTAACGTCCTACTGTTCTGCTCCGACTAAGCTACTGGAAACGGACATACATATAGTGTGATATGAGGGAAATTGTGCCTAGAACCGACTGTGCTAATGAAATGAAATGGGGTTTCACGTCCTACTGTTCTGCTCCTAAACTGGGCTAATGAAGACGGACACATGCCATACAGTATGCTATTTTACTCTTATATCGCATACTGTAAAGGGATATTTTTACGTGCACGCCAATGGGTACACGGGACCTCGGTTGTCATGGTCAGCCCCCCCCCCCATGGAATCATATGAATTATACAAACTAATAAATGAACTGAAATACATATAAGATACACAATATTATAATATGACTTGTTTCACGGAAATGAAAATAAATAAAATGGGGTTTAGCGTCCTACTGTAATGACTGGGCTAATGAAGAAGGGAATACGCCACACCGTGTGCTATGAGGAAAATTTTACCCAGACAGTGGCACTACGGTGCCAATGTGTGCACGGGACCTCGGTTTTCTCGTCCCATCCGAACTACTAGATAAATAATACCACAGTACTATGTGTATATCACTCCGGGATTTGGGTGGCAGGTTTAGATCACGTGGTCTGTCGTTGAGTCAAGTTGCTATAAAACCACAGTACGAAGTACAGACTGATTATGTCCCCTTTTTGTGATGAAACCGAACCACAATACAACTATATAGGCCTACATTAAATGATATCAGATATACAAATGATTTAAACTGAGAAATTTACTTCTAATTGTTTAATTGTTCAGTAGAATGAACGAGGTTTTGTTACGTAGTGTTATCTGTAAACGTCACACGCCGTCACACGTCATTAAACAACGGCACGTGCTGGATGGGTAATGGCTGCTCGTTATGCACTGTTTAACACTATGGGTGCTACCGGGGTTATGACCCGAATCAGATAATGTTAGCTATAAATGATTGATAATGTGATAAGTAGACTACACCTTATGTGACCACATAATTATTGTTTAGTATTGAACGACGACGTTTCATTAGGCAAAGGGCGTGGTTTGGCCATTGTCAGTGGTGCTGAGACAGAGTGTCTGGCCAGGAGAGGATGAATGAACGAAATTGTGTTTAACCTGGGCTAATTGAAGACGGGCATACGCCATACAGTGTGATATGAGGGAAATTTTCCCCGGACAGCAACTGAATTCCAACTGCAAAGGGGTCTTTTACGTGCACGCCAAAGTGTACACGGGACCTCGGTTTTTCGTGCCACCCGAACAAATATTAAATAATTATGTTGAATGTATATAGGGATTACATATACGTATTGTTAAATATGTCCATCACACAGATATTTTTGTGAACGGGAATTGTGCGTATTCAAATGTGACCTGGAAGGCAGAGACTACACGAACCTCCGAGACGAAAGTCGAAAAGTAGAAAATAGGAAATTAAGAAACAGTTCGTTTTTTTCCTAATTTCCTATTTTTCGACCATTTGTTTGTTTAAAAAAATATGACTAAGTCGAAAGTCGACATGACGGTATACAAGCCAAAATACTGTGTGTTATTTCCTAATTTCCTACTTTCGAGTTGATTTTTGGTTTTATACCGTCTTGGCGACTCACATTTTATTTCTTATTTTTGACTTTCGACTTTCGTGTTTTGGAGCGGCAAAAAAGTAGAAATTATGAATGTCAGTTATAGGCTTCCATATAAATCAGACTTCAAACAGATGTCTCCACACCAAAACTCAAGTGAACAAAGAGAGTTAATTGGTTAAAATTAATCACGTGATTTAATTTGTAACAGGTTGACTACTTTATATTTTTTGTTGTTGATGATTTTTAAACACAATGTTTATATTATTAAAGCTATTGTGTTAAATTTACAGATAGAATAGGAAATAGTATAATACAATGTATAATTCAGTCACGAAATCGGACACCATTCGCCATTTGAAGCTGCCGGGCTCGATCACAAGGCTAATAGAGAGAGAGAGAGAGAGAGAGAGAGAGAGAGAGGGAGGGAAATGGGGTTTAACGTCCACTCAACACAACTAGGTCATTTCGGGACTAACATATGATTTTTAATTTTATTTCAATAATTCGCTTGCGCATAGGGGTCTTTAGCAGTAGGAGGAAATCGGAGCGCCCGGAGGAAACCCACGAGGTTGAGAAGGCGCCCCTATCTCCATGCAACATACGATCACACCAGGGCTCGCAACCACAGCCGCAAGCCAGAGGTGGCCGGCCAGCTAGAGGTCGAAGCGCGGCACTCTAGACCAATATGCCATCCCAACCCCCACAAGGCTAATAACGATTACCCCAATATAAATGTGACAAAACGTGTTCCGAAGATAAAATCAAAATTTTAGTAAGGAGCTACGATGGATCAGCGGGTAAGACGATGGCTCGCCAATTATTGTCGACAAAGTTCATCGAGAGTTTCCGGCGTGGTTCACCCTTGTCAATGATGTAGGACAGAGTGCTGCGAGGGAAATTTTACCCGGGCAGCGGCGCTACGGCCTACTTTTATATCGAGTTCCAACTACCAAGGGATCTTGTACGTTCACGCCAATGTGTACACGGGACGTCTGATTTTAGTCCCATCCGAACGGCTATATAAGTTGCCCTCCGTCCTGGGGCCTGTTTCACGAAATTTTAACTTAAGATAAAATCCAAATTTTAGTACATACTCAAATCTGATTGGCTAAGCGCTAAAATCAATCTAACACTATCCAATCGAATTACTAAAATCGGATTTTATCTTAGTTAAAATTTCGTGAAACAGGCCCCTGCAGTACTGATGAGGTGAAACGACGCCGGAAACTATCACCGTGGATGATTTAGATAACAAGACACAAGGTAAAGAACAAGAAGCTAGGAAAGATGTCATATTGGTCAATCTTGTTCTCAACCCCTTTCAAATTTTGAATAAAATTTTGTTTTTAAAAAAACCCGAGCAGCTTGTATTTTTAAAATTTAAACTGTTCATTTCTTGAGAATATATTTGACATGCAGCAATTATTTACAACTCAATATTTTAATTTCTTCATTAAAGTTATATGCATCTCTCTGTTTTCTATAAAGAACAATATTCTATATTTACATCTATGAAATATATCGTATATCGTATATCACAATAATTCTCCAATGTACAAAAATATACACAAATAGGCCAATACATGTATATATATATATACACACATAGGCCTACATATATACACAAACATAGGCCTATATATATATACACACAAACATAGGCCTATATATACACAAACATGAGCCTATATAAATATCATATCCATATTTACAACACCGTAACTTGTAACCCATGGTTATAATAATAACATTACTTCTAATTGGAGCAGAGCGCAGGGAGAGAGGCTGATATTTAAGGCTTGCATATATATATGAACAATGCTTAATTCAGCCCAACTACACGGATCACCACACGACAATCGGTACATCCATTGCAGATACAATTTTCTTTGATTTACAAACCAGTAAATTTTGTTTAAATTGCATAGTTAAATTTCTCAAAATTGGAGTTGTCTCCCTTTAACAACGAAAACCACTTTAATCTCAAATCCGCACATGTATGAAAGCACAATTAAATCGAAATGTTTCTGAGGTCAACACAGGTTATTTCAAATGCCGAAAAGTGCAGTAAACCATACATTTTTGGTAAAAAAATATAGGCCTAAAAAACGTGGACAACCACAAACGAAAACAACTAAAGTTGCCTTCAATTTTAAAAGAAAATGTGACCACCAACTGTGTCCGTGGTTTATTTCAATTAGTCCATGGAAATGATTTTTATTTTAAGGTGTCCTTTATCAATCAAAATTGGACGTTTTAGCCTATACGAAAGTGTCGCCATCTGGTGAAGTTTTACAGAAAAGAAGCGCATTCAGATATTCCGCGAGTTCGTTTAACTGATAATATTCCGCTTCAGTAAGTAGTTCCCTCCATATGTTTTCACAATTGGGCAATGTTCCCTCTTTGATTCCACCATCGCGCAGATAGTTTAAAATATATCGAAAATGAGTGCCATCTCTATCAATGAAATAACTGCCGTCTGCTTCTTTCTTTATATCGTGCCGCCCACTAAACATGGCGGACAACATGGAGGCCGGGTCACGTGTTAAACTGAGTAATGACGTAGTAAACTGATGACCACCTATGTCTAATTTGATTCGGCTGTCTCGTATTTTATGCAACTCGGACATTTTCTGAAAATATAAAAAAAACAACTTATAAATATTTAGAGAACAGATAAAATATAATAGAATGGTTTTGTAGGCTTTTAGCGAACATGGGTTCAGAAGCCGCCGAGTCTGTCCCAGTTCACGAGATTCTATAAAGGGTGCTTTCTTTCCAGAGAATATCACCCTAGGTGGAAGTGGACGTAAAACCCCAGATACGAACGAACGTAGATGATATCCCTGATATCTCTAGTCTATGCATACATTTGGAGAGTGACTATCCTGCCAGTTCACCCAAAACAAAGGCCCCTAACAAGGTGAGAACATTAACTTCTTTAAGCCCTAACCAAACTCACCGAAACCCTTAAAATAGACTAGAATTACACAAGTAATATAGGACGTGACACCAACACAACCGACTCAAACAACTAATACTGTTGATTAGCAACGTATATATATTTCAAATTTTCCCTTTTTATAAAATGAAAGTCGATGACACCACGAAAAGGAAATCAATGGAGAACCATTTTATTAAAAAATACGCTCCTCGACTTAATAGTCATTAAGTAACAATTGACCATTAATTTCATTTATTAATAGTCTTAATCTATCCCGTTAATATCTATCATTCATTGTTTCTAAATTGTATTGTACCCAATAAGCAACCGATTAACACGCGTGTATACATGTTTTCTGCTTGTTACCTATATACTATGTAACCATAGACAATGGTAACTATAGCCACTTAAAACCACAGTGTTACTATGTAAATATAAATATGTATAAATACACTATATTGTCCATCTATATGTTATGACATTATTTTATGAATAGTCCCAAGACGGACGAAAAGTACTTTAAAATGTTAAAATGTTATTAAACCAGTGTTGAAATCAGTTTGTGTCGGCATACCTTTTTATCTATTCATCATTTACCGTGAAACAAAGTAGTACAACTTTGCGGTTGTGCTAATAATTTTTGATATATATATATTGTTGTACGTTACTTAATATTATTTATAATCCTTTATCATGGATACCTATTATTCTAAAAATGTATATATATATGTATCGTAGTTGTAATATTTTGTATACATTATTAATATCTGAAGACGCCCTTAGAAGGCAGATAGCTAGCTTATAATTTAATGTATGTCATAATGAAGTAAAGTGGAAGATTTTCTTACCTGGACGTATTTTTTATTTATTTATGCATTTATCTACCGTAAACAAAGAAGTACTTGTACTTTATCTACTTTAATATATATATATATATATATATACTTCGCTGCTTAATTACCTTACCATGGAGAGGGGGCGGCATGACGTCATATATTTTGATTCATCTTCGTACCACCAAGTTGAATCATTTACTCCAAGAAAATTGTTTTTCTAGGATGATATACAGATAAGTTGAATCACGTATTTCAACAAAATAAGTTTCTAGATTGATTCAGCACAATGTGTGTTTGTTTCTATAAAATCAGTTTTTAGACGCATAGAATAGAATTTTGTTAAGTAACATCAGCTATTTCAGCAAATTCAGGCTTTAGACAGAGGTTTTTTTTAAGTTGAATAAAATCAGTTTTCAGACAGATAGAATACATCTTTGTTACGTTGAATCATCTTTTTTAATAAAATCAGTTTCTATAGATGAATAGGTTTATACACCGGGTATGTTGAAGAGAACTAAAGTTTTGGCATTAAACCTCGTTTTTTGTACCATCCGAAAGACTATACGTTTTCCCTTGCCAGACCCTCGTCCTACACCACTGACAAGACAAGGGGTTGGGTACCTACTATCATAACGACTTTACTAATTACTTTGCCATGCCCTCCGCCCTACACCACTCACAAAGGGACAACCACGCCTAAAAAAAGGGATGAAAGTTTTCTCAGCAAATACCGGGACCAAACACGGGACATCCCCTTTTACAAACCAACCTCTTATTCACCGAGCCACTGTGGCTCCCTAAATGAGTAAATGGTTGGCATAATTAGTTTTCCTTCCTTACCAAACTGTCAATATGTATAACGTGCGTTTATAATGATAATAATAATCACGTCATTTTACAAGATAGCAAATTAGGCCTGAGGCCTTTTTCCAATTTGGCCCTCGTGCGAATGATTTCGAACATTACTGCAGGAAGAAACCGAAGAACACGGGGGAAACCTGCCTGATCGGACGGGAGACCGAATATCCCTCTCACTTACAACGATAAAGTTTGATCCCGAGTTACACAATTAGGTTGTTATTAACTTCCTTCACACTGCCAACTAATTATCATAATGAGTAACAAAAAATTCCATCTTTGCCTTTAATGTAATAATAAGTCTTATGTAAGTCACTAGTTAGTTCTAAAAGTCAAGGCCCACAGCAGATTTAACCTACGAGGCTCGACAGGCGACCCTACTCCTTATCACATACAACCAGAGAATCGATACCACGCCAGTTGACTCAATGACACCCTTATGATACCACGCGTCACGCTAACCATTCGCACAGCTGTACGTTCTTGCTATAATAGTTTAAAAATATATAATGTGCGAAGTTATGACTGTTTAAAGATAAAGCCTAGATCGTTAATTATCATAGCAACGGTACTTGACAACCGAGACTATTGTGGGACCATGAAAGACCTGTAAAAGGCAGATTTAACTATTACATAATACATCTTTAATAACACTATTCAAGGCCTGGCGGAGTAGAGGGCAATGGGGGATTTAGCCCCCCTCCCAATAACTTGTTGGTCGTAAGTACTCTTTTATCTAGGTTATTTCGGCCCCTGGACCCTCGACTATAATGACCTATATTAACGCCCCACCCACCCATCAAGAATTGCTTCCGTCGGCCCTGTATTCCTATTATATTTTATTACTTGAGAGTCACGTGATGTACACGGTCCTAGTGTAACGTTTGCCAAAAGTTAAGTAACTATCAGTTCCTAGGAACATATATAATTAAAACACTGCATGGAGCAAGAGGCATATAGTTTCGTATACTACCTATCTTATCTTACTTCCCGCCATGTGGGAAACACGTGTCCACCATGTTTGTGTTTTCAGACTATATATCTAAATATACATGTTTGTTTGATGCCAGTTATCATGTTTATTGACGTCATAATATCGTTGGAACCGAACCTGACTATTGGTGGTGGTTGAGAAAGTTAATTTTGATTTTCCTGTGTGGTCCCCCTTGCCTGGCAAGGGACAATATAGTCGTCCGGATGGAACGAAAAACCACGGTAACGTGTACACAATGGCATGTACGTTAAAGAACCCTTGTCAGCTGGAATTTGATATACGATTTCAATCATAGCACACACTACATGACGTATGCCTGTCTCCATTAGGCCAGTCGGAGCAAAAAAGAAGGACGTTAAACACAATATCATTTTATCTGCTTCCCTCTGCCAGCTTATTATCATAATGGATTAACTACCCTTTAAAATTAAATTAAAATAAAATCGATTTCTTACCTTCATTTCCTCATCAAAATTATTCTTTTCTTTCTCCAGTTGCGTTTTCTTTTTATCCAATTCCGTTGTTCGTTCTTCCAGGTTCTTCTCAACCTTTTCAACCTTCTCCAAGAATTCCTTCTCCAGTTGCAGTCGCCGGGATTCAAATTCCCGCGTCTTTGTCTCACATGTGGCCAGCTCCTCGTTCAGACGGCGTTCCTTGTCCTGCAGACGACTAGTCAATTTATCCGTCACGGATTCCCGCTCGTACATCTCACGCTCTCTTTCCCGTAAATGCCCCTCCCTTTCTTCCACATATTCCTTCGATTTGTGAACAAATCCACTGAAATTTCCGTGTAACTTTTCAATGAAACTTTTTCCGATTTGTTCAATCTGATCATGAATGTCAATTTCCCAAGCAGTTGTGACGTCATCAAAAATCGAATGCTCGTAAAGAGGACCGAAGGGTAGTTCATCGGTTGGCTCGACGCCCTCGGGTGGCGACTTCCACCCCACTTCTCTGCTACACACTTCCATGGCAACGATTGGTCGCGTGAAATCGGAATCTACTCCTAGTATTTTCCCCATGGATCTGTCGCGATGCAACACAGGCTGCCAATCACTATCGACGTCTGCCTTGGCCCACAATCTCGTCTGCTGTGACTTTGGCGTTCTGTAAAGTTCTCGGACTTTCCACTCGATGTGCCCGGCTCTTTCCATTTTGCTGAACCTCACGTTATGGAAATCTTCAGCCGGCGAAGTGGATAGCATAACCTTGAAAGAGTTCAAATTGTGTTCAATTTCCGCCCCTCTCTTATATCCAAACACCACAAGTTTCATTGGCTTATGACCTTCGGCCAGGCCGTACCAACTCACCAACATACGCCAGGCATCTTCGTGTAAAAAGTCCACTGTATGCGCGTAATCACGGCGAGTGTGGATTGGTCCAGGCGGTGATGCGGCTTTATTTTGATAATACTTTCTTGTTGAGGCGATCCCCAGGTACTTTTTAAGATGCTCCAACCACTCCGCGACGACCACGTACCAGAAATCGCCCTCCGCCCACTTTTTATCCAGTAACTGCTCCACGATGCTGCGCTGGGTGGTGGGTTCCGGAGAGTTAGTTGCGGGAACGGGCGTAGGTAGATGGCCGACAGCTTCCATACTACTACCTATATTCCACCGCTCTAAATTTGCACTCAGAGGACGAATGTGTGACGTCATCGATTTGCACGAGACCTGGAAGGAAAGAAACACACGTGAGAACGTAGCCTTCTATTAAGAAACCAGTGCCAGAATATTTGGTTATTTGAGATTAGACAGGAATGCATGCTCCTCACAGGCTTTACATTATAGATACATTAACAAGCTTCTGTATTGAATTGAGACATGCAAATAACACTCTAGAAGTTTTAAAATGAATAGTTCTACTGTTAGGTGTGACAAAGATGGTGGGGGGGGGGGCATTGATTGTAACTGAAAATAATTAAATAATTAAAGCTATTTTCAATATATAAAAATAGCTTAAAATACATTGGACCTTGTCTCTGGAATAATCTACCTACCCCAATTAAAAACACACCTGTATTATCAAACTTTAAAGCGAATATTCTTTTACACATAAATTCCAACCTCAGTAAACCTTATGTACCTAATTTTAATTCATAATAGAGAACGTAGTTAACCTTATTGCAAATTTTATATTTTAATATTTTAATTTTAAATTTTGTATCTCTTTAATTGATCTCATTGTTGTTCTTGTTCTTATATTGTTTTGTTATGTTTCAAGGGCAGAATTGTAAAAAGGCCTGGCATAATTTCTTACCCTAATAAAGATATTATTATTATTAAAGACCTTGTACTATATACAAGGCAGGAAAGACAGAGAAATACCTATGTATGTTTATGGCTACTTAACCCCCAAGATCCAGTCGTTTTGTCGGTCGGACGGTCGAAAAATATTTTTATTTTTTTTTGTTTTCGTGGGGTTTGTATTATTATCTATTTCCGAGTATTTTGACTGGGAAATATTCCTGAAAATAGCACAAACCACGCCAAGACTGAGTTTTAGGGACATGGAAATTAATTAAAAAGTTGTGGAATTTCAGCGAAATAAACCAACAAAAACGTAAAAAAGAAAGAGAGAGAGAGAGAGAGAGAGAGATGGGGTTAACGTCCACTCAACACAACTGGGTCATTTCGGGACTAACATATGGTTTAATTTTATTTAAATAATTCGCTCGCGCGTAGGGGTCTTAGCAAGAATAGGATTGGTTGGGTAACGGTAAAATGGTTTATAGATGATCAATGCGCTGTATGGAGTTGCCGAATGGCGCCACAGATATAGGAGCGCGTGGCCGTCTGCAGCAACAGGAGGAAATGAAGTGCCAGGTAGTGTATATGAAACCTATATACAATACACCTTTCTTGACTTGGTGCCGTGTGTTTCTGATTCTGGTTCTAAAAATAGACTGGCTAAAAGCCACGTGTTCTGTGTTTACCTTTTTTTATAAATAACTTATTACAAGAATTCAGATTATTTCTGACAATATTATTGGTAAAAACAATTACATCGAATTCATTAAAGATACATTATGGGAGATGAGATAATGAGTTGTCAGTTCTCACAATAATAGTAAAAAAACTACATAATGTAAAGGCAATTTGCTGAAAATTTCAGTCAAATTGATCCACTATGAGCCGTGATCCATTCGAATGAAAGTTCCGCCTAGCCTCGACCATTATTACTGAAGTCGGGAAGGCGAAACTAATAGTCTCGATTATCCATTTATTTGTTTAATCACGAAGGAAAGTTTTCTTGCGAATCGGACAACAATCCAACAAATATCGCAGTCTAGAGTTACCATCGAGAGCTAATTATGGTTTGAATAAGTTAGTTAATGTCTAATTTATAATTTCTATAACATCTGAAGACTAAATTAAGACTTGCAGTAATCAGATTTAGCTCTCGAATAATGTATCTTTAAAGTATTGTAGATAAAAATAACCTTTAATTAGAAAGTTAATTCAAACTGTCGGCAATGTTGTTATTTTTAATTTCTTAAAAAAGAATTAGAATATATGCATTTAGAGAGAACTGGGGTTTAATGTCCACTCGACACAAACAAGGTATAGCTTATTATTTCTTGGGGTTCAATGTACCCCCTGCACCTCCGTTAAATACGGCCCCGACTGGCATACACCATACAGTGTGCTACGAGGGAAGATTTAGCCCGGACAGCGGCACAACGGCCTACTCTTATATCGAATTCCAACTGCCCAGGGATCTTTTACGTGCACGCCAATGTGTACACGGGAATCAAAACCAAACCACCCGACTTATGATCTCAGGTGCGCGTGTCAAACCACTCGAGTTAAATTTAGTTTTAAAAATAGGTCTGCCTGTAGCAGAACTAGGTAAACGATTCCAAGCAATTAAACCCGTACCAATTCTTTTCGTCACGCGCACTCGTGTGTTGCCAAGGATTGTTTGTATTTTCAATACGAGATGACCTGATTGTTTTCGTTGCGCCATCTTGTGATGCAGTAATTATGTCTATTTTTTTTTCAGATCGTTTTTCGCTAAGTCTCGTTGCACTTGTTTCATATTAGTCACGTGCCACCAATGTGACGCAAGACATGATAGACTTTCGCGGGGTAATTACGTAAAAAGTATGTTAGTAGAAGATCTTATTATTATGATGACAAATACAAGAAGAATTGGAACAATTTACTAGTTGTCACGCGTTCTAAAAGAACACCACAGTGAGGAATGCGTTTATAGTTAGACTAATTAGACTTTACCCACATATTGTATTAACAGCCAATTTTGTGCACTGTGCCAATCACGAAGTAAGGAATGCGTTTACTGTTAGACAACATTTTAGTAACTCCAAACTTTGTACATCGCCCGAAGTTTTGATATACTGAACCTGCTTTAAACTGAACCTGCTTTGAACAACCTGTGCCTGAGGCAGGGTGGACTTTCTCTGCCTAGAACACCCGACATCACTTCTACATGAAGTACCATATACATTGATGATGATCTGAAACAACGTACGGAGGAGTGCGTAACAGATTGTAAACGAAATCCGAATATTAACTGTAAGATTGACAGCCCACGACGTCAACCTTTGTCACAATGGCTTCGAATCTCTGGTTGTACGGGACAAAAAGTAGGGTCGCCTGTCCAACCTTGTGGGTTTTCTCCAGTTCCTCCAGTTTGGTTTCCTCCCACTGCTAAAGATCCCTACGTGCAAGCGAATTAATGAAATAAAATTGAACCATATGTTAGTCCCGAAATGCCCTAGTTTAATTCTCTCTCTCTCACTCTCTCTCCCCCTCTCTCTCTCTTCTCTCTCTCTCTCTTCTCTCCCCCTCTCTTTCTCTTTTGTCACAATGACAAATTACATATGTAAGCACACTTCCTGTCATATTTGGTAATGTGAGATAGACAAATATATTAATAATCACACAAATTAAAAGCATTTTTATTTGAAAAAGAAGAAAAAGGAAAAAATAATCAAATTTAGTGATCCTTCAAGTTAGAAATGATCTTAAAAGTTATGTACGGTTGTATTCAAGATCCTGACATACAAGACCATATACGCCATACGGTGTGCTATCTATGAATGTTTCCCGGACACGGGGCCTAAGCTTTTCGTGCTATCCGAACGACTAGACACTTTACTTGCCAGGCCCGCCGTCTTGCACCACTGGATGTTCTGTTAATATTTCACCCCCCCCCCCCGCCTATGCATAGTAGAATGTTATTGATGAATACGTCCTGTTTATCGTGTACCTGTTGATTTGACCTTTGACCCCGCCCCCTCCCCATACACAGGTAAACACGGCATGGAATACATAAAACATATTTTATTTAATTAATATGCATGGGGTCAAATAATACAGTATAAATAGATAACACTTACCTACGGTCCACACTAATTTCTCCGATGTTGAAATGAAAATTAAGTTTCTTTGTGAAACCCTTCTTCTTTGTTTATATACATCAAATTTCACGTGATGTTTGGAAGCGAGGCGCGCGCGCGTTTTGGCACCTTATCAATGACGCTTTCTATATATAAAGAATAAATCTATATGCTAGTAATAGAATTATTCTACTGCGTTCTAGATTTATTTCAAGAACAAAGTAGAACATAGAAACAACTAATTTACGGAACCGAAAATAAACTGGCATAAAAAGAGGACAATGATTCTGAAATAATTAGTTAATGACAAAACAGAGAGAGAGAAATTGGGTTTAACGTCATTTCTGGACTAACATGATATGGTTAATTTGATTTCATTAATTCGTTGCGTGTTGGGGTCTTTAAAAGTGGGAGGAAGCTGGTTGACCCGGGGAAAAACCCTACTCCTTGACACACAGAGATTGAGAGAGAGAAAGAGGGAGAGAGATAAATGGGGTTTAACGTCCACTCGACCCAAACTAGGTCATTTCGGGACTAACAATATATGGGTAATTTGATTTTATTAATTCGCTTTCGCGTAGGGGTCATTAGAAGTGGGAGGAAACCGGAGGACCCGGAGAAAATCTACGAGGCTAGACAGGCGATCCTACTCCTTGTCACGTACAACGGGCGATTCGAAACCACGCCTCTTGACTCAATGACAGGCTTTATGATACAGCAAGAACGTGCTAAGCATTCGGCCATTCAACCCCCCGGGATGACAAAATAGATTCTGACGAAACAATAATAGTAAGTGCAGTATACACGCACAAACAGACAAGACACACTACAGAGTATCAACTCACGTGAATGGATCAAGGGGCAAGCCGTAAGCGTCCCCTGCTCAGCTCAGTATCGGGCCTCTAATAATCATCTACTTTCAACAGTTTCGTTCAAGCAGAATAACCCGAGACTAGCATAATTCTGAAGCAATGGTCCAACAGGGCCGGCGGAAGCAATTCTTGATTAGGGGGGGGGGGTACATCCTAGGTCCCTGTAGACGAGGGTCCAGGGGCCGCATTTACCTGGAGAAAAGAGTGTACTTGCGGCGAAATTATTGGTAGGGCTAAAGCCCTCCCCCCCCTAGTCCCCCCTAAGAAATCCCTCTCTGCCCATTGCTCGATTGGCTTCTGATACCTGTGTATATTCTTCCCGTTCAATAAAATCTATCCCAAGTACAGCAACATGACAGCCCTTCGTTTTATCCGGGTTCTTTGGTACCGCCCCCAGTCTCTGCTTAAGTCCCCTACGCGCATGAGAATTAATAAAATAAATTGAACCACTAGTTAATCCCCAAATTCCCTAGTTTGTGTCGAGTGGACGTTACCCCCTCCTTTTTCTCTCTCTCTCTCCCTCTCTCTCTCTCTCTCTGGTAACGCAGATTTACACCAATATCATATTGCTGATGACATATTAATATGAGCAGCCACAAGTTGTAGATGCTAGATATAGAATACAGTCAATGACCGGACCACTTGGCCACGAGCAGGTAGTTGATCTTCATCAAGCTAATTGGCAATTTGACGGAAAACTTGTTTTAAATAAACATACCCGATGCCATCTATTTAGCAGCTTATATACAATGAATCGTAAGTTGAGTCGGGTGGGGTGGGTAGGGGTGGGAGTGGTCGAGTCACCTTACTTTTAGATCCCCATTAGTTTAATGGGGTTTAACGTCCACTTGACAAAAACTAGGTCATTTCGGGACTAACATATGTTTCAATTTTATTTTCATTATTCGCAGTGGGAGGAAACCAGAGGACCCGTAGAAAACCCACGAGGCTGGACATGCGACCCTACTTCTTGCCATGGACAACCGGGGAATAAAACCCCCGCCAGTTTGGGCCAATGAAGACGGGTGTGCCTATACAGTGTGATATGAGAAAAGAGCCTAGATACTGTCATTGTCAGACCGTCGTTCTGCACCACGCTGGAAAAATTCCTGGGAACTTGCTCGATAAAATCCAAGAATGAACCTGTGTCCTCCTAGTCACCGAGCCACACCGGTATGGGCACGGCAAAAATAACAGACGGTTTCCGAATGTTATTCGATTAATTGAAACAATGTTTCGTCGATGACGTCGAAATGACGTCAGAAAATTAATGGCGACCGAAAAAGAAGTCTTCTAAAATGTAAGATTCTAATTCAAATCAGATCGAAACGTTTTTAATGTTATCTTTAACGATCAATTTCGAAAATCTTTAGTCATGAAAGCTTGTAACGTTTAATTAATGTATTTTTTTTAAATGTCATAAATCCTCAACGCTCAATTAGCCCCGACCACTGTTTTGCTGATTAAGGCCTAGTTGATATTGAGATCCGCCATTCTGCCATTTCCCATCATACCATGGCCATGGCATTAGGCCTGCTAGATTGCTCTTGGTAGCTAAACTGATTTTCATTACTCATTCAAAATCTCAAATTTAAAGATATTGAGTCCACAAAGAAGATCATTAGTTTGCAGTGGCGGATTAAGCCCTACCAAGGCCTGAGGCGGCAGTTGCTGGGGCCTATTAAAATGGCGTGGGCCTAATTAATTTCGGGTCAGGGCCTATGTTGATTCCTGTTGGGCCTAAAAAAAACACCCAGTAACATTGGCGTGGGCCTAATTAGTTTCGGGTCAGGGCCTATGTTGATTCCATTGGGCCTAAACCCCACCCCATAACATTCATTGTCTATTATGCGTTTTTAAATTAAATCGTATCAGACAAGTCTAAAATTATTTTTTTTTTACAAAATCTTTGGGCCTGAGGCTGCAGCCTCATCAGCCTCGATGATAATCCGCTACTGTTAGTTTGTTTTTCTGTATATATTGATCTTATAATTTTTGTTTTACTGTATAAGCTTGATAACGTTGAGAGAATGCTCTTCGAAACGTCGCCTAAATAAATTAAGTAGCTGTTATTCCATAAGTATGTGTTTTTGTGTATTGCTCTATCCAGTTACTAAATGCCTCTAAAAGAATATAGTTTGTTTTAGTAAGCTAGTAACAGTGGCAACGGAAGAATCGTGAAGGGTGAACGTACCCAGATATTTAAACACAGTAATCATATAGGTGCATAGAACTTGCTAGTTTTGACAATAGATGATTTTGACTTTCATCCCTATATAAACTTTTATCATGGCACGATCTTATTAAATCTAATTAATTCAATAAGTCCATTACTACAAGCTATACAAGATCCACGCGACTTCAAATGTTTATGCACATGCCGTGACGAGATAAAAGAAACAATGGCAGATATGACTATGTGCCTTATCTGTATCCCGTTGAATCGTTGATAATAATAATTATAATTTATTTCTTAAAGCGCATTACACAGGAGTTTCACCGCGCTTTACATATAAACACATGCTACATTAAAACTGATATAATAACAATACTGTGTAGAAGTATTTAAAAATATGATCAGGTAATATACGGCATATACACACAGAAATATGATACATTTAATACATTCAAATTTATAATAAAAACAGGAGGATAGAGGTGGCAATATATGTATATGATATGATATTTTACAGCAGTTACAAGTTTTAGGTGTTATAATTGTTAGTTATTTTTCTGAAATCTAGACATGTTAAAGCATCTTTTTTTAAATGTTGGAATGCTTTTTAACATTGGAACTTTTATTTGCAACTTATCTGAAAACCATCAATCGCTGTCGTAAATTAATTTTTACACTTTATTTACATTTGATTTTTATACGCCCACATTTTCATGTGGACGTATTATGTCGTCGCCCCTGTCCGTCTGGACGTCCGTCCGTCCGTCCACAATTGTTTGTGGACCCTCTACAGGTCACCATTCTTGTCCGATTTTGACGAAACTTAAAATATAGCTTTATCCCCAAAAGATCTCGGCTGCTTTCGATATCGGATCGAAACTTCGTGGATTATGGCCCCTGATAGTACGAAAAATCACGTTTTTAGATTGTGGACCCTATAGAGGTCACAATTTTGAGCCGATTTTAATGAAACTTGACGTGCATGTTTATAACCCAAAGATCTTGGTTCCTTTCAATATTTGCGCATATCGGAACGTAATTTCCTGAATTATGGCCCCTGATAGTACGAAAAATCACGTTTTTAGCTTGTGGACCCTATAGAGGTCACAATTTTGAGCCGATTTTAATGAAACTTGACGTGCATGTTTATAACCCAAAGATCTTGGTTCCTTTAAATATTTGCGCATATCGGAACGTAATTTCCTGAATTATGGCCCCTGATTGTCCGAAAAATCACTTTTTTTTAGCTTGTGGTACCTCTGGAGGTGACAATTATTATCCGATTTGAAAAAACGTTTAATTATATCACCGTTACACCCTAGGGAAGGTTGAATTCGAATTTCGGGAAAATCAGACCAAAATTGCCATACAAAATGGCCGCCGTTTGTACGGGAATACGGTTAAAAAATGGTATATCAAGGTTGTGGACACTGTAGAGGTCACAATTTTAATTCGTATTGATGAAACTTGAAATGCATGATTATAACCCAAAGATCTGGGTTCCTTTTGATATTTGCGCATATCGGAACGTAACTTCATGAAATATGGCCCCTGATTGTTCCGAAAAATCCCCTATGGTCCCTCTGGAGGTCACGATTAATATCCAATTTAAAAAAAACATTTGACTCTATCACCATTACACCCTACGGAAGGTTGAGTTCGAATTTCTAGAAAATCAGACCATAATTGCCAGACAAAATGGCTGCTGTTTGTACGCGAATAGTGTTGTGGGCCCTGTAGAGGTCACAATTTTAATTCGATTTTAATGAAACTTAAAATGCATGTTTATAACCTAAAGATCTTGATTCTTTTTGATATTTGCGCATATCAAATTGTAACTTAAGGAATTATGGCCTTTGATTGTAGGAAAAATGGCTTTCGGTATTGCTTGTCCTCTATCCATCAATCGAAAATGTGGGCGTATCCTGCCTGGCAGTGCCAGCATACTATCTTTTAAGTACATGTATATAAAAACATCCTCAATCTGCTAAATATAGTTCATACATAATTTCATGCCTATATGGGTGTACAGAAATAAGATGAAGGTGTTTTTGAAGAGTCATACCTTTTAAACACTATAAATGAGAGGCCACTATGCTGCGTCACGTACGTGACCCAATGGAGATATAAGTTTTGCTAGCATAAACAGTTTATGAAGTAGAAGCTTCAAAACTCAGCTTTAAAGCAGGTACATTTATGCCATCATTGAGGCAATATTTCCAGAAACTACAACTTATGATTTAAGAAAAAAGCACATGTATAATTCTGTCACGTACGTGACTTGTGTATTTTAAAGTAGTTTTGGGTATACCTATATGAACATGTAACTTTTCTAATGTTTTGAGCATCCAAATATCTAGGAAACTATACATGACATGTTTTTATTTGAATGGATGAAAAAAATGGATATATATAAAAAAAGAACAAGCTAGTTGACAACAGGAAATATTTATGAATTGCTTGCTAAAAAGAGGAACACGGTGGCTAAGTGGATAAGGCGCTGGTTCGCTAGCCTGAGGTCGAGTGTTCGATCCCTGCATTGGCCGAGAAAGTTCATCTCGATTTTCCGGCATGATTTCCCCTTGTCAGTGATGCAGAAGAAGGGCCCGACAAGGACAACTGTCTTGTCATTCGGATGGGACGAAAAACCGAGGTCCCGTGTACAAATTGGAGTGCGCGTAAAAGATCCCTTGGCAGTTGGAATTCGATATAATTTTGCCCAGGCAAAAAATTTCCCTCATAGCACACTGTATGGCGTATGCCCGTCTTCAATTAGCCCAGGTTAGATGCTTAAGCGTAGGACGTTAAACCACATTTCATTCATTCATTCATTGCTTGCTAAAAAAGGAAGTGGTCAAGGGAAATCACTCTTAATCTTAAGTAAGAAAAATGACAAGGGCATTAATTCTAAAATTAAATATTCTCCATGGTTACCAGAATAAATAAACAGAAGCATAATATTGTCAAGTCAATTAAACTTTTCAAACTTGAAATAGAGACGGTCACGTACGTGACCCAATTTATGTCACGTACGCGACCCATTCGGCAAACCTCGACAGATTCCGGTACTCTCCGTAACCTTCATCTAGACTCGGATGTATGATAGTCATTGATATGTACCTACGACCATACATTTGCGATGCGGCTTGTCGACTACCGATTTACTCTAACAGTAAAACGTTCCGCTTTTACAAAAAAAGTCCCAAAATCTGGTCAAGCTGTCCACACCCGTTGGTGGAGTCGTCCACACGACTAAGTATAATTTCTGGACACGTAATGTATTTGTCAATAGTATAGTTTTTCTGCGTGGTCACCCTTTCTCTCGGTAAATAAACAACAAAGTAAATAATTTCTGGATATTGAAATACGTTTTTTGGAGTCGTCCACACGATGTATTTTTAATTAGTATAGTTTTTTCTGCGTGGTCACCCTTTCTCCAGGCAAATAAACAACAAAGTAAATCGTTTTATTCCATAAATAACAAATTCATTAACAAATTCATAAACAAATTTAGTTGTGGACGACATCACTAATAGTTGTTGACGACATCACCAATGCCTTGTGGACGACTCCACCAACGGTTGTGGACGACTTCGCTTGTGGACGACTTGACTGGCACCCATCTCCTGGGGGCAACCATGTTTATCCGGGTTCTTTAAAATAGTTCCAAAATGGCGGACTTCATCATACAACCGAGTCTAGATGTAGGGCACCGGAATCTGTCAAGGTTTGCCGAATGGTACGCGACCCTACTTAGGCGAGTATTGGACTTGATTGGAAATATGCAGAAAGTTGAAGTCTTCACTAGTTAAATCTTTCACATATATGCTTTTGGAAAAAGGTTATTTTCTTTTGTAAAACCTTCATAATTCACAGAAAATTGTTGACATAAAATTAAATTGGAAAATCGTCATTTGCGTGGTGTCACGTACGTGACCCAAACTACTACTCATTTTTAGTATTAAAATGTTACAAAGTCAATGAAAACATTTTTTTGTAGATAAAGAAAAGGTTGAAGTTTAATATAAGACAAACAGTTTGATTTAAAAATAATTATCATATGCACAGTGTTATCTCAAAGTTAAAAAGTTGTGTCTGAATGGTTACGTACGTGACCGAGAATAGGCCTATATAGCGCATTACACAGGAGTTTCAACGCGCTTTACATATAAATATGATCAGGTTATATACGGCATATATGTTAAACTGTTGCATATACACACAGAAATATGATACATTTATTACATTCAAATTTATAATAAAAACAGGAGGATAGAGGTGGCAATATATGTATATGATATGATATTTTACAGCAGTTACAAGTTTTAGGTGTTATAGGACTCTTTAAAAAGATGTGTTTTCAACTGACGTTTGAAAGATTTAGAATTTGAAATTGTTTTCCAGAGCCTCGGAGCACAGTACTTGAATGCTCGATCGCCATAGAAATTGGTTTTGGGATTATTCTTCGGGAATTGGAGAGTATCTGAAGAACGCGTACAGTTAGAAAGCGAGGAGCCAGGGGAGAAGAAAGGCTGGGGCGGTTGTATGAACTTACCCGAGTCCAGTCGCTGCCTTGGCAGAGGGGCAGAATAGTAAATGTAATATTGTTAGATGTGTTCCTGTACAAGAATAGTTCCTGTTGAAGTTTAGTTGTAGATTAGTTCATGCTGTATTATGTAGTTGTGTTCCTGTTGTAAATAAATCTTATATCTATATTAACACTGATATCTCTACGATAGTGTTAAATATGGCGGGAATCATGACGAGGTGGCTCAATGGCAACTCTTTGTTTATTACTAATTCGTCCAGACGAGCGTGCCAAGTATCAAGTTTCAATAACTAGGGACACATCTATTGAAGTTTTGTTTATTTATCCACAAAGTGTCATAAAATAAATCGTGGACATACATTTATACCCATTCGCCACTTGACTATTATTACAGATACATGTATAAAATAAAACCAAGTACGAACAATTCAAACCTTTTAGACAAAATTCAAAATCCTAAAAAACGGTATATAGGCAAAATAGTGTAGGCCTTATCAGCAAATGAACTTTCTCGGTAATGCACTACAAGAATTAAACCACACACTTAAATCCATTTTGGTCCGTGTTTCACCTCAACACGTCAAACATTTTAATTCGGCCACCTCTATTCAAATTGCCCCAATCCCCATTCCTACACCCCACCCCACCGCGCACATCTTTAGGATTAGGACCACTGATTTAATGTATGTAGTTTTATCCATTTCTACTTTCATATGTATTTTTCAAATGTATTTATTTGATTGTATGCACTGGGTGACACTTTAATACACGTGCGTATTTATAGCTCAAACCTACTATTAAAATAAAATGAAATGACTAACAAGCAACAATTGTGTTCTTTCTGCATTGTAGGTTGGATTTTCTTACAAAATTATTTCAGTTGATAAAGAAGATATTTTACTTCTTGACATGGACGAGTTATCCTACGCCACGCCTACCACCTGGAAGTTTGGGCTACCCTGTTATAGGAGAAACATTAGACTTCGTCACGAAGGTAGCATAAAGATGCATTATGTAGGATTTAGACTAAGAGCTGGTCGTTCTTGCTATAGTAGTTTAAAAATAGTTTAAAAATAGATAATTAAAAAAATAGTGTTCGGCACGAATATTCGAATATTCGCTCGTCGAATATAATATTCGAATATTCGAATAGCAATCACCATATTCAAATACTTGGGAATATCTAGATTATTTATTCTATTTGCGTTCAAATATTATTATTAAAGGCGACTTTCCTTGCCACATTTACATTCAAAGCTTTTTTGGATTACCTAACAGTAGATTGTATGTAAGATTGTCAAGTACCATTGCTACGATAATAAACAAAGTCTCGATTAATATCATGACTATTTCATAGATTAATTGTCTAAATAATAATTATATATTTGAAGCCAGAAAACAGACCCACAACAAGCAGATTTGGCTCTTAAATAATGCATCCTTAAGTACAAATTATTGTTCGCCGCCATGTTGGTGTTTAAAAGTGATCAATATCTATTTATATAACCAAAAATATGCGAAAATGGACAAATAGCACATTTTAATGTAAAAAAACTATTATTTTATTGTAATTTGTAATTGATCATGTTCGTCGGAATACCGCTAGCCTGGAGGTCGGGTGTTCGATCCCTGCATTGGCAGAGAAAGTTCATCTCGATTTTCTGGTGTGGGTTCCCCTTGTCAGTGGTGCAGACAGAGGGCCTGACAAGAAAAGCTGTCTAGTCGTTCGGATGGGATAAAAAATCGAGGTCCCGTGTACACATTGGCGTGCACGTGAAAGATCCCTTGGCAGTTGGAATTCAGTTGCTGCCCGGACAAAATTTCTCCCATAGCACACTGTATGATGTATGCCTGTCTTAAATTAGAACATGTTAGGTACAGAAGCATAGGACGTTAAACCCCATTTCATTTAGTCATTGGAATACGTGTGAAATCGAAATTGAATGGCGGTCGGTCACTAATACAATACTTTTGTTATTTCTATGGTCATGTGTGTAATGTTAGTTTCTTTATATATTTTTCATCGATTCCCATAACTGCCACGTGGTCTATTACGTGCACGCAAACCTGTACACTGGTGGAACCCCAGAATTTCGTCCAATTCGAATGACCAGACACCAGTTTACTTCCCCGAGTAGATGGGGTTGTTAGTTGCGCTAGCGGTCTAGCGCGCATGTGAAACCATCAGGTCTGTCATTAAGTCAAATGGCGTGGTATCGATTCCATGCTTGTATGTGACAAGGCGTGGGGTAGACTGTCCAAAGTCGTTAGCTTTTTCCGGATTTTCCCACTGCTAAAGACCCTTACGCGCAAGCGAATTATAGACATGAAAAATAAATCAACCATACCTTAGTCCCGATGTGGACGTTAACTCCCCCTCTCCCCCTCTCTAAAGCGAACCATTCTAGTCGAACTATCCACTTCGGGAACGGATCTCTGCTCTGACGTAGCTTGGAGTCTTTTCTCAAGCGCAGACAGCGTACGTTTCTTATGAATAACATATTTGTTTATCATTTGAAGACATAACCATTTGTTATTTTTCAGGGATGTGACTTTTACTCGGAAAGGTTTGCCAGGTATGGTCATATTTACAAGACGCACTTGTTAGGATCACGGACCGTGAGAGTTATCGGCCCTGATAACGTAAAGAAAGTTCTATTGGGCGAACCACATCACGTGACAACAACATGGCCGAAAAGTGTTCGGATTCTTTTAGGAGACGGAGCGCTGTCAAATAAATATGGCGAAACCCATCGTATGCAGAAAAGGATTCTTCAACAGGCACTTGACCACCGTGCCATTGCCAATTTTGTTCCTGAAATTCAGAACGTTGTCCAAGAATGCTTGCACGAATGGTGCGATGAGGAGGGAGAGCTTCTTGGTTATCCATGTTGTCGAGACTTGGCTTTTAGGTTGGCTGGGAAAGTTATATTTGGTATGGATTTTGAGGAAGCAGAAAGAGAGAAACTGACGACAGTCTTTAAAACAGTGGTCGACAATATGTTTAGTTTACCGATAAACTGTCCTGGATTCGGCTTTCATCAGGCAAGTAAAACTCCCAAGTACCCAGTATACAGCTTAGGGTTGGGGGATCGAGTGGTCTATCGTTTCTTTAAGTCAAGTAGCCTATACAGCTTGGGGTTGGGGGGTCGAGTGGTCTATCGTGTCTTTAAGTCAAGTGACGTGATTTTGATCCAAGGATGTTAATAACATACATACAGCCTCTAGATTAGTCTTTATCTCGTTCTTGGCCAGGGATCGAACTCGGAACTTCCTAGTTATCGACCCATCGTTGCCCATGCATGCAGTTATGTAAGGTTATGTTTGAAGGTCCTTGAGTAAAATGTGTATATTTCCCCTTTGTCATTGGTACAGGACAGGTGGTTTCAATCCTCTGCCTGTATGTGACAAAGAGTCAAACCTCGTGGGTTTTCTCTGGGTCTCCGCCCCCCCCCCCCACTGCTATAGACCCCTACGCGCAAGTGAACCGTATGTTAGTCCCCAAATGAACTAGTTTGTTGACGTTAGGCCCCATTTGCCTCTCTTAAGAGAAGACTGGTTTGTTTAAAAACTGAGAATGTCAATTAAAGGGAAGTAACCCCGTTCACTGAGTGTTATCTGGAATCAGACTAGAATTCTCTTTGCATTGATTTCAACGTTAAATCGATGACATTTGTTAGCCTATAAATTTTGGGCGCATTACGTTTATCTTATCTTAATAACCACAAAGAGCTCTAGTTTGTTCTTTCCCACACTTCTTCGTTTTAGATGCGAATTGGCCGCCAGGATCTTTCTGAGACAAGTGTTGAGGAATACCAGTTGGGCCTAGTCTGTGTTCCTCGTCTTCGAATACAGACATTAAGTTGGAACAACTGAAGTATGGACTTGAGATATAAATTTCTGATTCTCCACACTTATTATCAATACTGACGTCTTCGTAAATTTCCACAGACTTATAGAGTTCCATAGTCGTACGGGCCGATTTTCCTTTTACGGGTGGGGGGGGGGACTGTATCAATTGTTCCGGAAAATATGGCGACAGCGCCCGAAAAGTGAACCTACATAATTTCACCACAAAATAACCGTAGTAAGATCTCGAAAATAACGGCGAGTGGCGCCTAGCGGAGCGAATTTTCTGGAACTTCAGTTTGAGTTTGGGAACTAGACACCATGAATCAAATTCAGAATTGTGTGGTTTTCTGAAACTGAACTCTGAACTCTGGTTGGGAATTGCAGCACCCCACACAATGGTCAGTAAAAGTTCCGGACGTATTGAGAGAGTCTAGTGTATTAAGAGAGATCGAAACATGGTACATTTTTAACTATAATTAGTAATACGCGTAGAATTATTTAGCGATGGGATGAAACCGGAGGACCCAAAGAAAACCCACGAGGTTGGACAGGTGACTCTATTCCTTGTCACGATCAAGATCTCCATTATTTAACTTCGCTTTTTTTTACGCCCACATTTTCATGTGGACGTATTATGTCGTCGCCCCTGTCCGTCCACAATTGTTTATGGACTCTCTACAGGTCACAATTCTTACAGGATTTTGACGAAACTTGAAATATAGGTTTTTCCCCAAAAGATCTCGGAAGCTTTCGATATTAACGTGTATCGGATCAAAACTTCATGGATTATGACCTCTTATTGTACGAAAAAACACGTTTTTAGCTTGTGGACCTCATAGAGGTCACAATTTTGAACCGATTTTGTTGAAACTTGACATGCATTCTTATAACCCAAAAGTCTTGGTTCCTTTCGATATTTGCGCCTTTCGAACGTAATTTCCTGAATTATGACCCCTGATTGTCCGAAAATTCACCTATTTTTGCTTATGGTCCCTCTCGAGGTCACAATTATTATCTGATTTGAAAAAAAAACGTTTGATTATATCACCGTTACACCCTAAGGAAGTTTGAGTTCAAATTTCGGAAAAATTGGACCAAAATTGCCATTCAAAATGGGCGCCGTTTATACGCGAATACGGTTAAAAATGGTATATCAAGGTTGTGGACCCTGTAAAGGTCCCAATTTTAATTTGATTTTGATGAAACTTGAAAAGCATGGTTATATCCCAAAGATCTTGGTTCCTTTCGATATTTGCACATATCGGATCGTAACTTCCTGAATTATGGCCCCTGATTATACGCAAAATCGCCTTTGTTTAGCTTGTGGTCCCTATGGAGGTCACAATTAATATCCGATTTAAAAAATCATTTGATTATATCAAAGTTTGAGTTCAAGTTTCGGGAAAATCGGACTAAAATTGCCAAAGAAAATGGTCGCCGTTTGAACGCAAATACTGTTAAAAAATGGTATTTCAAGGTTGTGGACCCTGTTGTGGTCACAATTTTAATTCGATTTTGGTGAAACTTGAAATGTACCTAAAGATCTTGGTGTCTTTCGATATTTGCGCACATCGGATCGTAACTTCCTGAATTATGACCCCTGATTATACCGAAAATCATCGCCTTGTGTTCAGCTGGTCCCTCTGTATAATCCGAATTAAAAAAATCGTTTGATTATATCACCGTTACACCCAAAGGAAGGTTGAGTTCAAATTTCGGAAAAATCGGACTAAAATTGCCATACAAAATGGCTGCCGTTTATACGCGAATACTGTTAAAAAATGGTATATCATGGTTGTGGACCCTGTATAGGTCACAATTTTAATTCGATTTTGATGAAACTTGAAATGCATGGTTATAACCCAAAGATCTTGGTTCATTTCGTTACTTGCGCATATCGGATCGTAACTTCCTGAAATTATGGCCCCTGATTGTCCGAAAAATCCCCTATGGTCCCTCTGGAAGTCACAATTATTATCCGATTTAAAAAAAAACGTTTCACTCTATCACCGTTACATCCCACGGAAGGTGGAGTTCGAATTTCGAGAAAATCGGACGATAATTGCCAGACAAAATGGCCGCCGTTTGTACGCCAATAGTGTCAAAATATGGTAGCCTATATCAAAGTTGTGGACCCTGTAGAGGTCACAATTTTAATTCGATTTTAATGAAACTTGAAATGCATGTTTATAACCTAAAGATCTTGATTCTTTTCTATATTTGTACATATCAAATTGTAACAGTAACTTATGGCCTTTGATTGTAGGAAAAATCACTTTCGGTATTGCTTGTTTTCTTTCCATCTCTCAAAAAAGTGGGCGTATCCTGCCTGGCAGTGCCAGTTTACTATCTTTTATTTTGTAGGGTTTAAAATCAAGAAAATTATTACAAAATCAGATAAAAGAACTGCTTCAAACGTCAGAAATCCGAAGAACTTCTGCTGCTGTTAGTGTTTTAGATGTTCTACGTAATTTCCTTGACGACAACACATTAACTGATGACGTCATCGTAGACGAATGTGTAGAGCTGCTCTTTGCGGGACACCATTCTACTGCCAGTAGTTCGTGTTCTCTCTTGCTTCAACTGTTTAAAAACCCGGATGTCTGTGAAAAAATCAGAAGCGAATTAAAGATGAACGAGATTGGCGAACAAAGTGAGAACGATCTGACCTATGACGTAATCAATAATCTTCATTACCTTGAAAACGTTTTTAAAGAAATCCTGAGAATGTTTCCACCTGTCGGCGGAGGATTCAGGAAAGCCAAGAGGACCTTTGATATCGGGGTAAGTATTAGAAATCAAAGTGATGCAGCATTCGGCAAACCTTAGCACATTCCAGTATCCTTAATCTAGCTATAGGGTACTGGAATCTGCCGAGGTTCGCCGAGTGAGTTTTGGAATTTCCGTATGACGTCACCGAGACACTGTCCGCCATATTGATATCTAGGCTCAAATATAGGTCACAGTAGCCCACTGGTACAAGCATTTTGTCTGTGAAAAGAAAATTTCAAATGGATATTGTCCGGATTTCTGCAAAATAATCCTGGTGACAACCTGGCTATAGGCCTAGTACTAGTAGGCTATTATTGAGATAACTTTTTATATGGTAGAAAATCAGAAGGATAAAACCCAAACGAGATGATCGCATACTTTTGATTGGATTGATGTATTTAAAGCTGGGATTATAACTCTGAATCAATGTTCGTCCACAATCTGTTATACAGATGTATTGTGAAAGCATTCTTCTATAAATTCAGATGCATTCTACGTGTGACGTGTATAGTGTTCACAAAAGACGTAGTCACGTAAACTGGTCCAGGCAAAATGGTGCCTTTTATTAAAATGACTCATTTTACGTCTTTGCGTACTATTTTATGTACACTTTACTAGTGTTGGATGGCCGAATGGGTTAACGCATGTGCGCTAGATCATAAGGTCTGTCATTTCTCTAGGTCCTACTGTTTTCTCCAACAAATAAGGACCTCTACGTGGAAGCAAAATATTGAAATTGAACCATATGTTAGTCTGAAATGACATACTTTGTGTGGAGTGGACGCGCGCGCTCTCTCTCTCCCTCTCTTTCTCTATCTCTCATACGTCATTTCAGGAACCGTTATCTTTAAGTCTATTATGATTCATTATAGGGATATGAGGTACCGAAAGACTGGACAATAGTGTACAGCATTCGTGAAACACACAAGTCATCACCACTTTTCCCTGACAACGATAACTTCCGGCCAGAGCGATGGGACGAACCGGAAATTGATATTCCAGGTCTGAGGTTCAACTATTTGCCTTTTGGTGCCGGTACAAGATCTTGTCCAGGCGAAAAATTCGCTAAATTATCGTTAAAAGTTTTTGTAATAGAATTAATTCGAGGATGTAAATGGGATATTAAGAACGCAAATCCCAAATTAACACTGCTTCCGGCCCCGAAACCCATTGATTTACTTCCTATTTCCTTTACCAGAATGCGTGGTTTCCCCTTGTCGGTGATGCAGGACAAGAAGTGTGTCTAGTCTTTCGGTTAGAACGAAAAACCGAGGTCCCGTTTACCCAGTAGCATGCACGTAAAAGAACCAATGATAGTTACCATCCGAGGTAAGAGAAGGCCGTAGTGCTGCTATCTGGGCAAAATCTCCATCATAGCACATTGTAAGATGTAAGCCCGTCTTAATTAGGGAAATCGGGCAGATAAATTTACCAGCACAGAAATACAAACGAACATAAACTGAGACCATTAGTATGTTGAACAGAACGATCTTAGATTTGGTCAATTTAAATGGTTAATATATAAATACATTCTCGCTCCTTTCCGTCATTGCGTCGCTTCGCTAGAAGTCAACAACCGCGAAGGTAAGAAAGCAATAAATAATTAGTGCGAAACCAAGAATTCGGATGACTTCTTCGCTTCGCCTTGTTTATTTCGTGCCTTCTTGTTTCCTCACTGTTAACTCATAGCAAAGCGATGCCACAACGGAGTTGATTTCTTACAACCTTGCCCTCGCACTGTTAAAGGGACAATATCACTCTTGCTGGCTGGACAGGTCCAGCAAAAAAATAGCCTTATTCTAACTACTAGATGTTCAAGTGTCCTACCTGTTGTGTAAATTATCCATTACATCCTATTTTACTTGTCTAGAGGGTTCGAAAATATGTTTAAATCCAAGTTGCATTTGAAAGTGTTTACGTAAAGCTTTTCAGACCATGTTGTTACCATGTAGTTGAATTTTCCAATTTTCTAAATTCGTTTTTTTTTAAGATGAAATTTGTATCATCAATTAATTTGAATATTGTAAAATAGTACAATTTGTTGAGCAGAATAAAGATTTGGACATATAATTCAGTTACAACAAGAGTGGTATTGGGGCTTTAACTCATAGCCAAGCGAAGTCTCGACAGGGTGAAATTCCTTCACTATGAATGTGATATAACCGGAAGACGAAAACGGGAAACCACCAAGATGGTTTGTAAATAAATGGCTATTTTGTTGAATTGTAAATTGTTTTGTAAAGTTTTATTAAATTAAAATGTTTTATTTTTAATCGTAATAATTTTATTTTTTATTTTTTAAACATTTTTCTCGGATGTAAAATATTGATGGTTTAAAATGTTTTTTTTGTTCTCTTTAATAAAAGGGGATTCCCTGATTTGTCAGTAAAGAGAGAGAGAGAGAGAGAGAGAGAGAGAGGGAGATAGTGAGACAGAGAGAGAGAGAGAGAGAGAGATATAGAGGGAGAGAAAATGGGGTTTAACGTCCACTCAATATATATGATTTAATTTTATTTCAATAATTCGCTTGCGCGTAGGGACCTTTAGTAGTGGAAGGAAACCGGAGTGCCCGGAGGAAACCCACGAGGTTGAGAAGGCGCCCCTATCTACATGCCACATACCTTCACACCAGGGCTCAAAACCACAGCCGCAAGCCAGAGACGGCCGGCCAGCTAGAGGTCGCACTCTGGACCACTAGGCCATCCCAACCCCCGATTTGTCAGTAAGTTTATACATGTATGTATATAATTCAGGGGATAAAAACTGGATTAACTACACACATCGATTCCAAAATGGATTTATTTCCGAGCATTTCTAGGTTTATTATTGAATAAAGTAATTAATAATATCGAAATTTCAATTCTGGAATCTGTTTGCAGAAAACCAAACCAAGACCGAGTTATAGATCCTGGTAACACTGGGAAAACCGTCAAGTGAATATCACAAGGGTTTTTTGAGTGTGGGAAAGTAGTGCTCAGCCTTAGATAAAACATCATAATACAAAGTGTACTGAGAACGCGAAACTTTTGCATCAATTTTAAATGACTGGGTGCCTTTTGAATAATTGACTAAGAGTAAATATCTCGATATTTATCTAACTGAAACCAGTACATTAATTATTTATTAGAATCAATGTATTAATATTGATATAAAAGATTTCTTACCGTGATCAATTTATTATAGGAATGTGAAACAATATATTTTTATTGACGTAAATGATTTCTTATTGTAGATCAATTTATTAGAATTTGAAACAATGTATTTATATTGATGTGCCGGTACATGTAAATAATTTCTTACAGGGTATCAATTTATATAAACTCCAACATGTTTTCAGATCGCATAAACAAAACAACAACTTTGAACGATGGTATTGTCATATAATGTACATATAAAGATCAAAGAGAATTCATATACACGAAATTAAAAACAACCTTGAACGATGGTATTGTCATATATATAATTGTATGTAATATATACCCTAAATTAAAGAAAGACACCAAAATATGAATTTAACGGCTAGCGCTTTCTGTTCGTACTGAACATCATCAGACCATTTTTATTCACGAAGAATTACGTAGAACAATAGACGCAACGTTACTGACGTTACTTTAAATAATATCAAATACAACATAATAATATTTACATATAACTACATATGGTCTTTAATCAATTAAAAGATAATTATTTCATCTCTTACTATAATATACGTTTATTTAATTCTGGTTTGTACTTTTTGATGAAATAATTTTCTTTACATTCAAGTAAATCATTATTTAAAAAGTTCAATTTGTACAAGGGAAATACGTTGAATTTTCCACCTCCACACGTGTAATGTTCGATTACTTTGAATCTAAATTTGCGATCTATGAAGGTTCATTCGAACGTATAGTAGACCTTCTGTTTTACCATTGTATACAAGAAAGGGTGGGATGGATGCCCGAATGGTTAGCATGTGCCAACTGTATCATAAAGCCTGTCAGTTGACTCAATGACAGACCTTATCATGAATGGCGCACACGCTACGCCTCCCTCCCCATATGTCTTAAATAGGCCAAATCTTTAACACAATATTTTCTGTAATATTCGAAATTAAAAATAAGAATTAGAATTCCATTTACATTATAAATCAATTTTAATCAATATTGCCGTGAAAGTATATAATTATTATTATTATTATTATTAAAACATTTATATAGCGCTAATTCCACCAACGGTGTTCAGAAGCGCTTTACAATCATATACCAGTAAAACAGAAAATATATAAAACAACTAAAAGACTACAAAAAGATGCAATATAATAAGTAAGTTTTAAATAAGTAAGTTTTAAGAGCACATTTAAAAGATTGTACTGAAGGGCTAGAACGAATATCAGTATCAGAACCAGATGGTTTTAAATCATTCCACAGGTTTGGGGCTAGAAATGAAAACGATCTTTCACCATATGTAACCATTCTAGCAGATCTTGGTTTGAGACGATAAATGTCACTTGAACTACGGAGACTGCGAGCATTTGTTTGTTTTTCAATTAGATGACATAAATAAGATAGGGCTAAGCCATGAAAACATTTATAAGCAGTTAAAAGGATCTTAAATTGAATACGATATGGAATGGGAAGCCAGTGAAGTTGTTTAAGTATGGGAGTAATATGATCATGTCTCTTCGTAAGGGCAGTAAGTCGTGCAGCGGTGTTTTGAACTTTTTGCAATTTGTATATTAATTTATTGGGTAAGCCGGATAAAAGTGAGTTAAAAGTGTCAAGTCTTGAAGTAATAAAAGCATGAACAAGCGTTTTAGTTGAATCCGGGGTAAGAAATTTACGAATTTTGCCAATATTACGGATATGAAAGTAGCAGGATTTACAAATATTGTTCACGTGACTAGACATGGTCATTTTACTATCAAAATAAGCTCCAATATTGCGAACAGAGTTACTAGGAGTAATTTTATTTCCATCAATCTTAATCGAATTGGAATCAGTTATGGTGTTGAGGTAATGATTAGATCCAAGCAAAATAATTTCAGTTTTATCACCATTTAAGCATAGAAAATTTACAGACATCCATAATTTAATTTCATTGATACACTGCTCAATATTAGATTTGCTCAAAGCATGCTCATTCGCATTTAAAGGATTAAAACTTAAATACAGCTGGGTATCATCAGCATAAATATGATAGTCAAGACCATGTCTTTTAACAATTTTACCAACTGGAGCAGTATAAAGAGTAAATAAAATGGGTCCAAGGACCGATCCTTGTGGTACTCCATATAAATTCTTATATAATCCATATATACAATAATTTAGACATAATTAACATCTTATAATCAGTGTTCTAGTATTAAAAGGGGGTTGGGGTGGTCTAGTGGTCTAGCTGGCCGGCTACCTCTGACTTGCGGCTGTTGTTTCGAGCCCTGGTGTGAGCGTATGTGGCATGGAGATAGGGGCGCCTTCTCTCAACCTCGTAGGTTTCCTCGGGCACTCCTGTTTCCTCCCACTGCTAAAGACCCCTACGCGCAAGCGAATTATTGTAATAAAATTAAACCATATGATAGTCCCAAATGACCCACTACACGAGTCGACAAAATAATACTTTTAAAAAGGTGTAGAATGATCTAAGCAGGCGTAAATGTTCTCTTATTTCACCGAACATGACTGAATACAATATGGAAGAAAGCAGGGGTCTGTTTCACGAAATTTTAATTGAGATAAAATCCAAATTTTAGTAGATACAATCGACTAAAATTTGGATTATATCTTTAGTTAAAATTTCGTAAAACTGGGCCCAGGGGACTATTAAAATGTGTTCGTCTGTCTGCCTGCCTGTCCGTAACATTTTTTCGAACACAATAACCCTCCTTCTTATTTAGCTAGAATGTTCACACTTGACGTAGATGTTTATTAGGGGAAAGTCATGATGGAAATGGAAGATGATAAATTTTTGCTTGGAGTAAGCAGAGATAAGCAATTTGATTGGGACGCGATAACTTTAGTTCACATAAAGTGAGATTGGGGAAACTTGGTGTATAGTTTTCATCACATCAATACTTTGACTAAGTTCGATAATAAGCATTTTCTTCTCAGGATAAGCTGAGCATTAAAGCAAGTTTATTGGTCGATGTCTTGACTGAGTTCAATGATTAACATTTCAAGCTCAAGCTAAGCAGAGCTAAGAAATTTCATTGGCCAATGCTTAGAGATTCTTTCTGATAGAGAGTGATGAAACTAAGTGTACAGTTGATAATCAGTTTGATTGTTTCGTATTTTTGAAAAAATAAATGTGCGAATAATAAATATGAGTCAGCCTCGCTGTTGGCTGGTTTGAATGTCAAGTTGGATAGAACACTGCCTTCATAAGCTTCACTACATCCATTAAAAAACAACAACAAAAAGGCAAAACCAAAAATGTTATTCCAACATATCCACAGTAAACAACGGGAGGTCGGTCGTCGTTGAAACTGGTCTTTCTTCGTCTTGTACTGGATAATACCTTTACGGGAATGGTCAAATTTGTGAATATCTGCGAACGGTAATTTTCCATCAGTTTGATTTGTTCATCTTTCTGATAATGATATACGGTGTAACAATAACATTCACATCCGGGGATTGTGCTTGTGGAAACTGTGTTATCTGTGATTGAAGACGGTGTAGAGTTTCTAGAACTATGGCCTGGGGTGGATGACGAAGTTGACAGGTCAGTTATTATTGGTGTTGAATGCAATATCTGGGTTTGATAATTCACAATGGTTGTCAACAATTCTATACCACTGGTTGACAGAAAGACGTTACTGACTGAATGTAAGGAAATTGTGGAGATTGGACCAGCATCATCATGTGACAGTGTCGATACCTCTTCTAATTGGGTTGTTTCAGAAGATTGGGGAAGTGATAATACCTCGCTTAGATCTACCTGGGAGGTTGTGGATATAATGTCTTCAGAAGATTGGTGAAGTGGTGATACCTCGCTTAGTTCTTCCTGGTGGGTTGTGGATAGGATGTCTTCAATAGTAGTATTGGGAACAGAAGATTGGTGAAGTGGTGAAACCTCGCTTAGTTCTTCCTGGTGAGTAGTGGATATAATGTCTTCAATAGTAGTATTGGGAACAGATGATTGGTGAAGTGATGATACCTGGCTCAGTTCTTCCTGTGAGGTTGTGAATATAATGTCTTCAGAAGATTGGTGAAGTGATGATACCTCGCTTACTTCTTCCTGGGAGGTTGTGGATATAATGTCTTCAGAAGATTGGTGAAGTGGTGATACCTCGCTTACTTCTTCCTGGGAGGTTGTGGATATAATGTCTTCAATAGTAGTACTGGGAACAGAAGATGTTAATGTTGATACAGACGATGGTGAAAATGTAAATATAAATGTGAAATGAAATGAAATACTTGTCTGCACCGACTGGGATAATTGCTACGGGCATACATCATACAGTGTACTATGAGTGCTAATGACATACAGTGTGCTATGAGCGACAGTATGTCCAAATTCAAACTGCGAATGATTTATTTGCGTGTTCAGCAATGAGTACACGGCGACTCAGCTTTCGTTCTACCCAAAGGCCTAGACACTGTCTTTGCCTGACCCTCCATCCTGCCCCCCTGCCAGCGGTTTACTTGCGTGTTCACCAATAAGTACACGAGGTCTCGGCGTTCATCCTACCCAAACGTCTATACATCCTGGCCCACTAGTAAGGGAAAACACATAGGAAAGTCCCGAGGACATTTCTCAGGCAACACCAGGAAGCGAACAAACAGATCCTAAGAGCTGGCACTGGCGTGCTTTCAGTCCACATTTGTCAAGTACAACCAGGGATTCTCGAAACCACGCCGGTTTAAAAAAGAAAAGGTGGTGTAAATAAACCAGTTTAAAAACAACCCATCTATATACCGGTCTTAAAAGATGTCTTATCTTGGCCGCCTGCTCAAAATCACCGGCCCCAACTTGCAGTAAGCTATTTTTCTGGCCACATGACGACATGTGCTCATGCGTAATGAACTCTCAACCTTTAACTAACGAGGTCAATATAGTGGGAATAAACGCAACACTATCATGTCTTAAAAGGCCCGGCGATGTTGGACAAGTTAGTTTTTTTTAAAAAGTCTAAACGGACAATAAGCTTAAATTGTTTAAGCGGCATTTAGTAACTGGATGAGAATAACACATGACACAATTATATGGAATACAATTTCCTTAAAGAGTTTATTTTAAGCGTCTTTATCCAGCAAAGAATAGGCTGCTAGTGGATTTATATTTCATTGTTCGACGACCAGATATGTGAACTTGTAATATTTAAATGTATTACATTCAGAAGCCAAGTGTCCCAATCACTGTCGTAACTAGGTGATCACGTAAGATGCTGGCCCGCTAGTCTGGGGGTCTGGTGTTCGATCCCTGCATTGGCTGAGAAAGTTCATCCAGATTTTCCGGCGGGGTAACCTCTTGTCAGTGATGCAGCACATAGGGCCTGGCAAGTACAGCTGTCTAGTCGTTCGGATGGGACGAACAGCTGAGGTCCCGTGTACACATTGGCGTGAACGTAAAAGATTCATTGGCAGTTGCAATTCGACATAAGAGTAGGCTGTAGCGCAGCTGCCCGGGCAAAATTTATCTCATAGCACACTGTATGTCGGCGTATGCCCGTCTTCATTAGCCCAGTTTAGGAGCAGCACAATAGGACGTTAAACCCCATTTTATTTCATTTCATTGGCTGTAACTTACTTTGCTTCAGCTCTCCGAAAATTTGGATTTCACAAATAGTAAGAACTTCTTTAAGTAGTGTTGTTATTCTGATGTATCTAGCTGTACAGTTGGTGATTGTAAGATTCTGTACCGTATCTGGTGTTTGATGATGGTAACATTCCGTGTAACATTTACTGGTGCTGTTACAATCAACTCCCCCTGATAAAATGTAGTTACCCAATCTGTCCTCTACAAAGACAAAAAACAACCATCGGGTTTCAAAGATTAGTCAAAACTTTCATTACTATCGAAGCGGGTAGATTTAATATGTTCAATTACTAAATACAATTGTTTACGTACAACCGCTTGCCGGGCAAAATTTCCCTCTTAGCACACTGTATGGCGTATACCCGTCTTAAACCCATTTCATTTCATTTGTTATTAAAGGAGCTAATTAGCTATTCTTTACAACCTAGAAATTGTCCCAAATCGATCGCATTGTCACCTGACTGGGGGCAAAATCTGAGTTAACTTTTCTAGAGGCATTTTTTGTGAGGAATCCGGAGCAGAACAGTTGGACGTTAAACCCAATTCATTTCATTTGTTATTAAAGAAGCCAATTCGTTATTCTATACAAAATAAAATAAAACCAAGTACGAACAATCCAAACCATCAGACAAAATTCGAAGTCCTAAAAAACGGTATAGGCAAAATAGTGTAAAATGGCAAAATAGTGTAATCAGCATGGACTGTTCACCGTGTACAAAATACACGACAAACAGTGGTAACAGGTGTCCGGAAGAGTAAGCTTACCCTGCTGGCATGCCACTCGCCATGGCTGCATCCAATCTATTAAGGGAAATATGGACACAAATCGATCGCAACGCACATAATAATGTAATATGAATGTACATATACATTCAATCCATTCTGCTTTTACTGTCATTTCTAATAACTTATATATTCGGTTTTACACGAAGAGTGCATATTAATTGGCGTCTGGTTATTCCAGTCAACTCCGGTAGGATATGTTTAGGTTCGTTCACCGAGTCTCTTATTACAAATGGGACCCGAAAGTTTTCGGGCACGCGGTTCGTGTGCCAAATTAAAATGTCTTAAATATTGGATACCGGTAATGTTGATTTAAATTGACCAATGAGTCGTGTTAGCATTGTCAAAGACTGTGGAAGATATTGAGTTAATATTATACCGAATCTATTTCTGTTATACAAAATAGCTTCTTCAACATGATAGACTGCCTGTAGATCTACTTCCCACCATTCACCATCTGATGTAGCAGTATGTGTACAGGAACCGTCATGAAATTCTGGATTTGTATTACCATCCACAGCTTTATCTGCAGTGGGATCTTGCAACTTAGTATAAGTACTACTCTGTGTTGCTGGTTTGTGTAAAGCTAGATTTATTTTTTCTCCTGAAATATCTGATACATCAGGCATGAATATGATATACAAGCGGGAGCTATGCAAGAAATGGACAACGAACAAGCTAAAAAAAATAATTTATACAATCCGGAACCATAATTTAGTATGTCACGGTTTGACATGCGGCAGACACATAAGCAAATAGAATCAAGATTTTTGGAATCTAAACATATTATTTGATATTAACTTCTAATCGGTAATTTGGAGGATAGCTACGCCAATAAGCCCACACAGCATTCATGCAGGGGCGTACATAATGATTTTGTATTTTTAAATTATTTTTTTGGGGGGTGGGGGGCTGTTTAGCCTAAATGCGACCGATGTGACACTATGCGTGTGACATTATCGTCTAGGACTTGTTTCTAGGACTTCTTAGACTACTGGGACTTCACGTTTAAGATCAATTACTTCAATATTCAATTACCTGACTCTGGAACACTTTTTACATTGACTAAGGTTTATATCTTTATAACATCCATAATGCATTACATATAAGCTACATATAAGATCTCGTTCCCAGTCTCAATGATATCTGCAGGAAATTCAACCGCGCACTTTCTTACAAGGGGGTTACTTGCGTGAGTCATTATTGAGCCCCGGGAGATTGACCCGATGATACCTTAACCAGATTGGTTAGTTGCACAGACGGTACCATGGATATTAACACGGTTGTACTTATATGGGCATTTATGAAGATGGCTAAACAAGTTTCTAAAGCATGGGATCATAAGACCATGATGTCATAGCCCGACTTTAGACCCCTAGACACATTCTTATTAACCTAGTTCTTGCTGTCAGTGTACAAAAGAAACGACACCAACTTTTTTTCAAATTATTTTTTTTCTAAGTGAAAATATGCCAATTCGTATTGCACATCCCTAACACAGCATAGTCAATAAAAATACCGAGAACGCTTGATTACTTCAGGGAAAAAACGTAAATTTCGTGAAAGTGACATTTCCCTCTCTAGCATGACCTGCACGTGCATGAAAACTGTATAAAACAGCTGATCAGACACGATGATATCACAGCAACAAAAAGATTACAAGATATACCACGTATGACAACGAGAGAGAGAGAGAGAGAGAGAGAGAGAGACGTTGGAATGGTTCAACAAGGAGCGTCACGTGTCGACGTTGCCAAAAGGTTTGGCTGAGCACGCATAACTATCACCAGGTTGATGCAGCGTTTCCGGTCATACGTCAGACATGCCCAGACGTGGAAGACCACGAGTAACCACGAACCGTGAGGATCATTACATCCGGGTATTACACCTGAGGAACCGCATTGTAATAGCGACATCCACGGCGGCGACAGCAATGGGACACATGATCAGTCGACAGACAGTCTACAGAAGACTACGACAGTATGGTATCCGGCCACGTCATCTCTACCGAGGACCGTTACTGACGCCTCGACACCATCACGACAAACTGACATGGGCCAGGCAAGTTCGACGTTGCCAACGGCGGGACTAGGCACGTGTTATGTTCTCTGATGGTAGCAGATTCCCCATGTTCCGAAACGATGGACGGCAGCTTGTATACCGAAGAGTTGGTGAACGTTTGGCGCCTATCTGTGTCTCCAGTCAACGTGCAGGACTTGGAAGGATATCTCCTCGAGGAATGGCAACAAATCACTCCCAACGTCATCAGAAGTTTGACGTCCTCAGTCCGCATGCCTGTTCTGGCATGCATTGATGCTCACGGTGGACATTACCGCTAATGACTTGACTTTTAGACATGTGGTGTGTCATTTCCCGTTGTTTCTGTGATCAGTGTTTTAACGAAATGTTTTTTTTTTCAACCCCACCGATCTATAACGGTCTGTCATATTGAATCTTCAGATTTGATTGAAATGATTTTGTGTACAGATGTTGTGAAGGGATTTCTCAAAAGAATAACACTAATCCTAAACTTCTGCTTTGTTTAGGGTTTTTTTTCTGTCGTTGCAAACAGGTGGTATGGTTTCGTTTGGACACTAGTTTATATACTCTCCCAAAAAAGAAACGCAATGTGATATTTCGTCGTCGGTATACCATCGCCTTCTTGCAACAGGAACGGCGGCACGTCGCTTAACCAAACTGTTCTCTGGTGTTGCTGTGGCCATACCCTCAGTGTCTTAACCCACTAAAGTTGAATTTCATGGTGTCTGTGTATTTCAAAACAGCAGCTCTAACGGTCCGTCTGGCCCCTAATCCGAGATTCTACGCCGTCCGACAAATTCTGCTACAGTAGTGTTCGCCGTTGAGAACCGTTTCCGACAATTTCGTAACCGGAAGTGACGACCCAAGACAGGTGGGGTCACTCTTGTTTGGCCTGAGCTTGTGTGGTCACGTGTCGAACTTCGCTGTCGGTACCTATCCCAAAGGTGAGAAATGGAACTCCGGGAAACATTTAGCAGCCTAATGTTACATCTGTCTGATATTCACCTGCTTGTAATCGACCAATAGCGCTGTTGCCTTGGTCTTCGTGCAGATGTGGCATCCCTTTGTTCGTTGAATGTGTACATGTGCAACTGATTTTGAAACCGAGAACCCCGGGATTTTAAAGGCCTTAGATTTAGGTTCCATGCGAAAAGCTCGCGAAGTTGTTAAATTCGTGTGTCTTGGTGCAATCAAGCGAAAACAAATTTCCGCAAAAAGGATCACAAGTTACAATTAGTGACACTATATTTAAAACCAATAATGAATTTATTATATCCTTACATAATGACATTAAAAACAAGTAACATTTATGGAAACAACGCCCTCGTTCAAATAAATGAAAAATGGGCTTTGCGTTTCTTTTTATATATATTATATAAAACGGAGCCCCTTACAGAACTCCTAACTTCTACAGTATATATGGTCCATAGTGTTATACCGACTGATGCACTTACCCCCAGTACGAGTGACGCAGTGACGAGTTTTTGAGGGGCCGAAATAACCCTCGAGGGGCGAGGGTAACGGATCTAGAAGCTGGGAATAACGGGTAGGGTGGGGTTGGTGGCGAGTACTTTTTTTGAGACCGACTATTTTATTGCCATAGGGGAAAAACATTTTATAGAACAACATACTCACCACAGAATAGGAGTGACAGACATTTTTTCAAACATGACATGCACACAATATTATTTTATTCTATAGTTTTGTGCGACGTATGTAATTTAGGCTCACGGATTCAAGCAAATACTATTTGGGATCTATTCTGGCATTGTTTGATTACCTCATTAATTTATTATATCGCCGATGCATAATTCTGAGACCGACTGCAGTGACTGCACTTATTTTAAGACCGACTGCAGTGACTGCACTTATTTTAAGACCGACTGCAGTGACTGCACTTATTTTAAGACCGACTGCAGTGACTGCACTTATTTTGAGTCCAACTGCAGGGAATGCACGTATTCTAAGACCGACTTTGTTCTCCGAGAGGGAATTTCGTTCTTAGACCAACATACTCAAACAGAAAAAGAGTGAAGTTGACAAGGGAGCACATATTTTGATACCGACTGCTCTTAGTTTGCGAACGACTTCACTGATTTTGCGACCATTAAAATAGTAATAAATAAAACAGGAACATATGCGTTGCTGGGGGGGGGGGGGCTGAATGTTTAGCAAGTGCGCACTATATCATAAAGTCTACCATTGAGTTAACTGGCGAGGTTTCGAATCCTCGGTTGTACGTCGACCTTTGTCACAATGGCTTCGAATCCCCGGTTGTTCCTGACAAGGAGTAGGGTCGCCTGTCCAAGCGAATTAGGGAAATGAAATTGAACTATATGTTAGTCCCAAAATTATAAAATTGAACCATATGTTAGTCCCGAAATAACCTAGTTTGTGTCGAGTGATATATTATATTATAAACAATATCCATCTTCGCATATACTGAGAAATATAACGGTGATGAAACGATGAATCAAGCTAGTTTCGTTTCCACATCATATCATGTATTCTTTATCTTCACCATAATCAACTCTCGGTGGCATCGCTAGCCTACGATATTTAGTGGATTATGATCCGATTTAGTGCATAACTTTCCTTCACGATTATAGCGCGAACTGCCAAATATAACGGTGATGGAAAGATGAATCAAGATAGTAATCAACTCTCGGTGGCATCGCTAGCCTACGATATTTAGTGGATTATAATCCCATTTAGTGCTTAACTTTCCTTCACGATTTAATGATTAAATAGATAACATCTAGTTTTTAACTATTAAATTGAGAACTGCCAAATCGTTATCTAATCTAACGTAATCTAATTTGAATAATAATATTAAAAAAGATAGTAAGCTGGCACTGCCAGGCAGGATACGCAAAACCAACAGTGATTTTTCCTACAATCAAAGGCTATAATTCATTAAATTACAATTTGATATGCGCAAATATCGAAAAGAATCAAGATCTTTAGGTTATAACCATGCATTTTAAGTTTCATCAAAATCGAATCAAAATTGTGACCTATACTGGGTCCACAACCTTGATATACCATATTTTAACACTATTAGAGTACAAACGACGGCCATTTTGTCTGGCAATTATGGTCCGATTTCCCTGAAATTCAAACTCAACCTTCGGTATGGTGTAACGGTGATAGAGTCAAGCTTTTTTTCAATCGGATAATAATCATAACCTCCAGAGGGACCATAGGCGAATTTTCGGGCAATCAGGGGCCATAATTCAGAAAGCTACGATATGATATGCGCAAATAACGAAAGGGACCAAGATCTTTGGGTTATAACCATGCATTTTAAGTTTTATCAAAATTTAATCAAAATTGTGACCTATACTGAGTCCACAACCTTGATATACCTTTTATAACAGTATTCGCGTACATGCGGCGGCCATTTTGTATGGCAATTTTGTTCCGAATTTTTCCGAAAATCAAACTCAACCATCCGTAGGGTGTAACGGTGATATAATCAAACGATTTTTTTTAAATCGGATAATAATTGTGACCTCCAGAGGGACCACAAGCTAAACAAAGACGATTTTGCGTATAATCAGGGGCCATAATTCAGGAAGTTACAATCCGATATGCCCAAATATCGAAAGGAACCAAGATCTTTGGGTTATAACCATGCATTTCAAGTTTCATCAAAATCGAATTAAAATTGTGACCTCTACAGGGTCCACAACCTTGATATACCATATTTTAACAGTATTCGCGTACGAATGGCGGCCATTTTGTATGGCAATTTTGGTCCGATTTTACCGAAATTCGAACTCAACCTTTCTTCGGGTGTAACGGTGATATAATCAAACGATTTTTTAAATCGGATAATTATTGTAACCCCAAGAGGGACCACAAGCTAATTAAAGACGATTTTGCGTATAATTAGGGGCCATAATTCAGGAAGTTACGATCTGATATGCGCAAATATTGAAAGGAACCAAGATCTTTGGGTTATAACCATGCATTTCAAGTTTCATCAAAATCAAATTAAAATTGTGATCCCTGCAGGGTCCACAACCTGGATATACCATTTTTTAACAGTATTCGCGTACGAACGGCGGCCATTTTGTATGGTAATTTTTGTCCGATTTTTCCGAAATTTGAACTCAACCATCCTTAGGGTGTAACGGTGATTTAATCGAACGGTTTTTCAAATCGGATAATAATTGTGACCTCCAGAGGTACCACGAGCTAAAATAGGTGATTTTTCGGACAATAAGGGGCAATAATTCAGGAAATTACGTTCCGATAGGCGCAAATATCGAAAGGAACCAAGATCTTTGGGATATAAACATGCATGTCAAGTTTCATCAAAATCGGTTCTAAATTGTGACCTCTATAGGGTCCACAAGCTTAAAACGTGATTTTACGTACAATCAGGGGCCATAATCCACGAAGTTTTGATCCGATACGTGCCAATATCGAAAGCAGTCGAGATCTTTGGGGGATAAACCTATATTTCAAGTTTCGTCGAAATCGGGTAAGAATTGTGACCTGTAGAGAGTCCACAAACAATTGTGGACGGACGGACGTCCGGACGGACGGACGGACGAACAGGGGCGACGACATAATACGTCCACATGAAAATGTGGGCGTGCAAAAAGCCTACAGATATAGCTTTTGAAGAATTCCACTTACTTGTAAGAAGAAGTGTTATACCAACAGTAATAAACAATTTTAAAGGCATTGTCTTCTGCTGGACATCCAACTTGTTAGTGCTCCAAGAAACCATCCCAAACTTAGGCTGTCTGTCTACAGCTAATCAATTCTTGTATGGCGTAGGTGGCTCAGCATAAGTATCAAAATACGATATATGTTCTACTCTTTTTATCCAAAATACGATAAATGGATTTTTCACATCATTTTATTTTGCTATTGTTATGCTGTTCACTTTTTGAAAATACAACTTTTTTATCCAAACAAATAGTTTAAAGGACATAAGTCCGTTACTCACAATCCTCCAAAATCTTCGATATCGAAAACACGAATTATTGGTCAATTTAATCAGATTTTTGGCCAAAGGACGACGCGTGGACACAATACAATAGTAAACTTCTGCCAAATCTATATGCTTACTATAGAGCCCAGCGAGTGTGTGGAACCAACTATGTCACTTCCGGTTTAAATAAAAATTAATTTCTCACTTACAAAACCTTTTTGACTGTGTGTTACAGAGGGGGTTATGTATAAATATGTATTTAAGATTTATGGAAACCTTGTTTAAAATCGTTGGTCTTCCCCTTTAATTGGGAGTAAACATCTCTATCTTTCTATCTGATACCAGTACATGAATTATTTATTAGAATCAATGTATTTATATTGATATAAAATATTACTTTAGACAGATCCATTTATTCTAAGAATTTGAAACAATATATTTGGCGGAAAAAATATCATCATTGTTTTAATCTTTTAGTGGCATTTAGCGATCGGGAAACACATTAACAGAACACAGTTTTTATGGGATACAATCACTAGTTTATTCTAAAGCACGACGTTTCGACAAGTATCCTCTTATCGTTATCAAGCACAATGACATTTAGTAAACTTGAGATCAATATATATGAAATTTATAATGATAACAGACGATCAGCATAGTTGGTAGATCTTTATTGAGAACATAGAATAGACATAGATCGGAAGGAGCTCTATTCAAGTCTGACTTACTGTCAGTTAATTCTGGCTTTATTAAGCATACAGTCATTATGAATAATGATAAATGACAGATTAACTTATTTGGAATTGAGATTATAGTTTCTTTAACTGCACCGCATTTTCCCTTTAAAGTCGCGAAGTTCTGCTGAGTGTTAAACACACAGAACATGTGTAGATTATAAATAACATATGAATAAATAAGATATTTAATGAGGTCGTGCGTTTTGTCAAAACGAGCAGAGGTTATTCGTGTGTTGCCCGTAAATAAGATATTGAACACATTAGCAGAAGTTGTATATAGTTGAATTGTTCGTACTTGGTTTTAATTTATAATGTCAAATCTAGCAAAGTTTTATGTATAAATTACTTTGTCACATTCCTTCATCACCCATGAGTTATGTACCAAAAGGACATAAGACTTTACAAAATTATTCTAAGTGAAAAATCTTGTGGAATGTGGTACCACAGAAGCATACAGATAGCCTGAGAAGAAATTTTGTAAAAAAAAAAAAAATTTCTACGTCCAATATCTTGTGGAACTGTTGTGGTTAAAAGTTCCACACAAACGCCCCCAAACCTTGCCATAAATGCTGGAACAAACTGGGTCCTAGAAGGTTTTTTTTGTAGGACGATACCATTCTAAGTGTACACTTCCTGTGTATTTTCAAGATGGCGCCCGTGTGGCTGCACATGTGAAAGTGCTCTCACATTTTGTTAGTTTGTGTCTTTAGTTCTTGGATTTACATTCTTTAATTTTGAACCTGTGTCTACCATTAACTTTCTAGATCAGCAAAATGAGAAAATTATCCCTCAATATTTTGTTTTTGGAGTGGAATTTGAAACCTAACAACCTGTGATCTTGATATAGTTGAAACATTGAACTCACTTGTTTTTCACTCAAGAGAAATTCAGTTGATTTTCACTCAGAGGATTAATTAGATTTCAAGCTAACTAGTGAATGTTAGTGTTTACCTGTTGTTATTGATCACCATGAACACCTACTCACAAACACAACTCATGGATTTACAGCAATCATCTACTATTAGAACACTTTCTCACAGCAATTTTGTACATCTTAAAGAAGTTGGTATCCTTAAAAAATTTCGAGGGAAGCGTTCTGGCACCCTGAAACAAAATCAATCTTACACTCAGACTCTACCAGAGTTTTTAAAAATTGGTCTTTGGAATGCTCAATCTGTTAGAAACAAAACTCTTGATATATTTGATTGCATAACCGAATGTGAATTTGATGTATTTTTTTTATAACCGAAACATGGTTGTCTCAGAGTGGTGACGAAGCCAGGTGTGCTGAAATGACACCACCAGGTTTTACTTCTGTTCGAGCTCCTCGAACAACTGGTAGAGGAGGGGGTATAGCTGTGATTTACAAGGAAAACTTGCGGCTTCAGAGGTTCCAAACAGCGATAACGTACTCGTCTTTTGAACATTTATCACTTACCATAACATCTGCATCAAAAACCCTAAGGATTACCTGTGTCTACAGACCGCCCCCTTCAAGAAAAAACAAGTCTACCGCTAAAGATTTCATAAATGACTTCAATAATCTCTATGAAGATCTTGATTGCAATGATAACATCCTAATTGCTGGAGATTTTAACGTACATTTCGATTCTCCTAATAATAAACTTACAAAACGTCTCTGTGAGCTATTGGATATTTACGACCTGGTACAGACCATTACACAGCCTACACATCGATCAGGACATACCTTGGACTGGGTTGCTTGTCGTAATCATGACCTTGTTCATAATGTTGATGTCGTTGACAAGCTAATGTCGGATCATTTTTTTATATCCTTTAATGTCAATTTCTCAAACACTTCACGTAACAGCAGGAAAATACAATATAGGAACTTCAAATCCATCAATATTGAAGACTTTAATATCGATCTTCTGAGCAGCTCTCTATTCACACAAAGTTCTGATGATGTTGACTGCATGGTAGCTTTACTTGATAAAACATTACCTGACCTTCTTGACAAACATGCACCCATCCAAACCAAAACAATTAACCATTTTAAGAAAACACCATGGTATGATGCTTCTGTTAACGATGCTAAGCGTATACGCCGGGCAGCGGAAAGGAAGTGGCGTAAATCGAGATTAGTGGTACACAAACAAATTTACATAGAGTGTCGAAAACGTTTTGTGAAATGTGTTAAATCGCCAAATCACAGTATTTCAATAAGGAAATATCATCATGCTCAAGAAATCCAAAATTATTGTTCTCAACGCTAAACTATTTACTAGGAAAAAGAAAAGAGTGTCATCCTTCCAGAGGGAGATGACAGTATTGTTGCTCAAAATTTCAGTGATTATTTCATTGATAAAATCGATAAGATTCGTCACGGCCTTGGCCCTATTAACACACAGGGGTGTGATGACAGTAGGTCTGGAGTTCCACCAATTCAATTTGATTCCTTTAATCCAGTTTCATCTGATGAGTTAAGGAAGATAATCTACCAATCAAAACCAACATCTTGCTCTTTGGATGCCATACCGACACACTTCCTGATTAAAATTCTTGATGGAATTTGCCCATTATTACTAGCATCATAAACACGAGTTTGCAGTCTGGAATAGTACCGGAATGTTTTAAAACTGCAGTAGTCAAACCACTTATAAAAAAATCGACACTTGATCCACAATTACTGAAAAATTATCGACCAGTATCAAATCTGACCTTTTTGTCCAAAGTTCTGGAGAAGGTTGTTAAGCAGCAACTTCTTAGTCATTTAGAAAAATTTCTTCTCCTTGAGGAGTTCCAGTCTGCTTATCGCTCCGGGTACAGCATTGAAACAGCTGTGCTATGTGTTCTGGATGCGATAAAATCCTCTGTTGATAAAGGAAAGATCGGATTGTTGGTCCTTTTGGATTTATCAGCAACTTTCGATACTATTGATCACGGCAACCTGCTGAATCGACTGTCATCAGATTATGGACTAACTAGATCCATTCTAAAATGGTTTTCTTCCTATCTTACTGGACGATTTCAGTATGTTGAAGTTAAAAACTCCTCATCAAGTTATCAACAACTCTTATTTGGGGTTCCACAAGGATCCGATTTGGGCCCGATAATCTTCACGATGTATACAAAGACGTTAAGTAAACTTATTCACGATCATGATCTGCTGTATCATTTTTATGCTGATGATTCTCAGCTCCTTGATAGCTTCAAGCCACTTCCGATCGATCAAAATGTCGTCATCAAGAATCTGGAAGAGTGTCTCGATAATGTCAAAAAATGGATGTCATCCAATATGCTTAAACTCAATGGTGAAAAAACTGGGTTTCTTCTCGTATGTCCTGCTAACAGACTTAAGAAATGTGACATTCAATCAATCAACGTTGGAAACACTGAAATTCCGGTGTCTAGAACTGTAAGGAATCTTGGAATTCTTGTTGATTCTCGTCTCAGTTTTGAAAACCATGTGAACAACATCTGTAAAATATGTCATTTCCATCTCCGAAGGATAGGGTCCATTCGTCATCTATTTACAGAAGACGCTGCTGCAACCTTGGCTCGATCCTTCGTCCTGTCCAGAATTGACTATTGCAATTCGGTACTAACTGATATCACGAACGAACAGATTTCAAAACTTCAAAGATTACAAAACCGTGCTGCTTACATTGTCTCAAAAACTAAATCAAGATCACACATCAGTCCAGTCCTGAACAAACTACACTGGCTCCCTGTTAGAGCAAGGATCAACTTTAAAATCTTATCGTTAACCTATCAATCAATGAACAAATCTGCGCCAGGTTACCTTCAAAATCTAGTATCGCTGTATCAACATAAACGATCATTACGATCAGAAGGGAAACTATTATTGGATGTACCTGCCTATAATTTGAAATCTTTTGGATCAAGAATTTTTCGATACAGCGCATCAATTCTTTGGAATACACTTGCAGAAAATATCCGACAATGTGAATCTGTGTCGGTTTTTAAATCCAAAGTGAAAACTTGGTTGTTTAGTCACTATCATTAACATCCCAAAGAGATCTAGCGCCTAGTGCATTCCCTAGTGGATTGATTAGTTGCGCGATATAAATATCATTATTATTATTATTATTACCATTATATTCTGGTACTGACATCATACTATTAACGTTTTTACTGGCATCCTTCTTCACAAACTTATGACAAAGTTAAAGTCACTGGATTATGTCGTAGTGCTGGTGTGGAATCATCTGTTCCATGGAACGTATTTCCGTCTATGGTCTCTGCCGACACCATCTCCTTATGAGCAGCACACGTTGCTCTGACTCTGTCATTTTCGATTTTCTTGGCTAATTTCCCCTGACGGGTTTAATGCCATAAGGCGTTATAACAAAACCTAAATAATTAGTCTCAGTTTGGAGAAAACTACATTTCTTTAACTTCAATTTGAGATTATGAACACGAATCCTATCAAAAAGTAAATTAATGTGTTTAAAATGTTCCTCTAATGACGATGAGAATATTAAAATGTCATCCAAGTATGCAATAGCAAATGTTTGCATATCACGAAGCACAATAGCCAATAATCCCTGAAATAATCCTGGGGCGTTAGCGATCCCAAAAGGCATAGTATTGAATTCGTAAAGCCCGCGGTGACATGCAAATGCTGTTTTTTCTCGGTCAACTGGGTCCTTTAATACCTGCCAATAACCTGATTTAATATCCAATTTTGAAAAATACTGTTTGTTATGCAATGACGGTAATTTGGTGATTTTATTCAATTTCCGGAAATCGACACAGAAACGTTTTGTACCATCTTTCTTGGAAACGATTACTATTGGAAATAACCAAGGAGAACACGAAGGCTGAATAATATTAGCCTGAAGCATATCATCAATTTCTTTATCAACTACAGGGCGCTTATTCAGAGGTGTCCTATACGGCGGAAGTTTAATTGGAGGGTGTGAGGCAATATTTTCAATCTTACCAACTATACATCCCCTTTTAAGTTTCAACGTACGATTAGTGCTGTTCGTTATCATAATGGGAAATCTACGGCGTTTAGTCGCATTACTGACACCATTACGAATTAACAACCCGGGTTGATTGCTAATGAAGCCAAAATCCACAGGCGAAATGATAACAGAATCGTCATGCATTAAATTAGCAACTGGTTTGGCGTTGACGAAACATACATGAGACGTTTGAGGTTTAATAATTACCTGGTTAGCTATTCGCACTAAAGAAGATATATGTAAATCTTCAACCAAAGGTATATATTCATCCTTAACTTTTAAGCACCCTAAATCATAATATAATCTAACGCCATTATTAATTAACCAATCGCGCCCAAATATAAAATTCCGATTGATATTTGATACCACATAAAATGTATGTGTCATCTTAGTTTTACCTATTGTAAAGGGTAATTCGATATAGCCATGAATAATTAGCGATTCTCCATTGACCGATTGTAAATTAACCTTATCGGGGATTAAATTAGGTTTATATTGTAATTTTTGGTATATGCGATTATTAATTATGTTTACTTCAGCTCCGCTGTCAATTAACGATCGGAAGTTTTGAGATCCTTTTGCTAGTAAACAAGAACTTGGATTATTAGAAATATTTAAATTAAATAAAGGCATTTTTTTGTGAGCTCTTTCCATTAACTTCAACATGAAAAGAGCGTTTTAGTTTAAATGGGGATGTCGCCGGGAACCATTAAACCTAGGTGGATGGGGAGGGCGATGAACATACCTATTATGCTCGCAATTTCGACTGATGTGTCCCTGTTTATTGCAATTCCAACAAATAATATGTGGATCTCGCCGGAAAGGCGGCCGGTGTGTGAAACTTGACCTATTTGGAGAAAAGGGGGGTTTATTTATAAAATTAGACCTACTGGAATAAAAAGGTGGTTTAGTATCCTGAACACTATTAATGGCAGGTGGTAAACTAATTATTGACCGACACTCATTAGTACGATGGCCCTAATTATAACAGTTTTGCATGGGCCGAAGATGATCAATTTCCATTGGCTCATGATTATTGGTAAATCGAGGGGTAGTACGCTGATCTAACAATCCCGTTATGAAATATCCTACTAATTGCCGCTGAACTGGTTCTAAAATAATTTGCCAAAGGTGCTAAGTAGCCAAAGTTAAATTGTATTATGCATTTTTTATCACATCATCGTATGCCCTGGGAATGTAAAGCCCTAAATCCCTTTATAAATTACAATCCATTTTGGCGGAAAAAAATTGAAGGCCAGTGTGAGCCCTGGTTACGGGAGATCAATTGATTGTCCCAATCATTATTCTGGTCAACAAATTGTACTATTTTACAATATTCCAATTAATTGATGATACAAATGTCATCTTAACATACCGAATTTAAAAAATTGGAAAAATTCAACAACATAATTTGAAAAGCTTAAAGTAAACCTTTAAAATGTAACTTGGATTTTAAAATATTTCTGCACCCTCTGGACAAGTAAAATAGGATGTAATGGATAATTTACACAACAGGTATGACACTTAAACATCTAGTACTTAGAATAAGGCTATTTCCCGTAGACGCCAAATACTTATATAATATTGATTATATTACTGGAGTTTAGCAAACAAAATCGTTCTAAAATCAATATTATGTAAGTTGTTAAAGTAACAAATGAATGAAATGGGGTTTAACGTCCTACTGTTATGCACTTAACCTGAGCTAATTGAAGACGGGCATACGCCATACAGTGTGCTATGAGGGTAATTTTGCCCGGGCAGCGGCGCTACGGCCTACTCTTGTATCGAATTCCAACTGCCAAGGGATCTTTTATGTGCACTCCAATGTGTACACGGAAGCTCGGTTTTTCGTCCCATCCGAATGACTAGGCAGCTGTCCTTGCCAGGCCCTCCTTCTGCATCACTGACAAGGGGAAATCACGTCGGAGATGAACTTTCACGGCCAACGCAGGGATCGAACACCCGACCTCCAGGCTAGCGAACCAGCGCCTTATCCACTTAGCCACCGTGATCCCCTTTCCGCTTACAAACTGGGTGAACTGGGTGATTTAATTTTATATATGGACTAAAAACATATTGAAACTAATTAATTTGTCATAATTTTGCTTCAAATCCTTCTCAAAACATCGTAATTGCCAGAAAACGCCCTGCTGTAATCAATCGATCAAACCAGGTCATGTTTAGGTCACGTGACTTACCTCTCTCGGAAGTCAGAGGAGAATTCATTGCATACATAAGACGATGTCGTCTTTAATCGCATACTTTTTATTACAAATATCGAAACTAATTAAATTCTCGAATTATCCACTGCCCACGTCTGTTTCCTTTATTTTTATTTCAGAAAGTGTTGTACCGGTACGTCTAACTCTTCATACAGTTTATCAACTTGTACATCAAGCGCTCAGTATTCGCGTGTGACCTTTAAAATCACCGGTGCAGAAACTCCTAGCCCTTACATTTTTATCCTGTATACGCCCCACGAGTGTTTTCTAGGAATCCAATATTTTGCTAATAAGATTGGATATCTCTACTTTCCACATATACCAAAATTGCCATACTTGTTTGGACATAACCACCCGATAAATACTTTTCTGGGAACCCATCTTTATGTATCTTGGTACAAAAAAACTTGATATTCAGAAAATATTAAGCCTATCATGTCAGACAACAAATTATTCAATAAATTATTTTTGGTCGTATAAAATACTGTTTCCTTTGTTCCAACGTTTCTGAAAAAGATCAATTACTGGCAATATGTTACGTGCTATCTATAGGCTATACGTGGTTACGTGGGTAAGGTGCTGACTAGCTAGCTTGGAGTTCGGGTCTTCGATCCCTGAACTGGCCGAGAAAGTTCATCTCGATTTTCCGGCGTGGTTTCCACTTGTCAGTGATGCAGAACGAAGGGCCGGACGAGTCGTTCTGATGGGACGAAAGACAGAGGTCCCGTGTACACATTGGCGAGAACGTAAAAGATCCCTTGGCAGTTGAAATTCTATATAGGAGTAGGCCGTAGCGCCGCTGCCTGGACAAAAATTTCCCTCATAGCACAATGTGTGTGCATATGGCCGTCTTCAATTAGCCCAGGTTAAGTGCAGAAGAGTAAGACGTTAAACCCCATGACATTTCATTTCTATACAAGAAAGGGTGGGGATGGATGGCCGAATGGTTAGCATGTGCGCACTATTTCATTAAGTCAACTTGCTTGGTTTCGAATACCCAGTTGTAAGTCACAAGGATTAGGGTCGCCTGTCCAAAATCGTGGGTTTTCTCCGGGTCCGCCGGTTTCCTACCACTGCTAAAGATCCCTAAGCGCAAGCGTATTATTGAAATAAAATTAAACCGCGAATGATATAGTTTGTGACGAGTGGAGAGGTGAGGGAAGGAATGGGGGTTAACGTCAATTATTCGCTTGTGCGTAGGGGTCTTTAACAGTTGGAGGAAACTAGAGAGGACCCGGGAAAACACACGAGGCTGGACAAGCGAACATTCTCCTTGTCACGTACAACCGGGGAATCAAAACCAAGCCAGTTGACTTAATGACAGACCTTATCATAAAACGCGCACTTATCATTAAATGAACCAAATCTTTAACGCAATATTTTCTATAATATTCGAAATTAAAAACAAGAAAAAAAATTGCATATACATTATTATAACTCAATTTCAATCAATATTGCCCTGGACATATAGAATACTATGGTTTCGAGTGCTATTTTGTAATGAACAAATAAAAACGGATCCTACAACATAATGTGGGATTAATTAGTAAAGACTGATTCACAAACGACAAAAAAAAACTTTTAAAAAGGCGTAGAATGTTCTAAGCAGGCGTTACCGTTCACTTATTTCACAAAACATAACTAATTAGAAATTACAATATCGAAGAAAGCAAAAGACTATTAAAATGGCTGCGTCCGTCAACCTGCCTGTCCCCCTCTGCCTGTGCCTATGTCTGTCTGCCCGTAACACTTTTGGTACACAATAGCTCTCCTTCTAATGTAGATAGAATGTTCACACTTGGCGTAGATGTTTATTAGGCGAATGCCATGATTGAGTTCGAAGATGAGAATTATCTGCTTGGAGTATACAGATATAAGCAATTTGATTGGGACGCAATAATTTTAGTTCAAATTAGGTGAGACTGTGGAAACGTGTTTAGTTTAATCACATCAATACCTTGTCTAAACTCGATAATGAGCATTTTCTGCCCAGGGTAAACAGAGCATTAAGCAAATTTACGGAGTTAAAATGATTGACATTTCAAGCTAAAGCTAAACGGGGCTAAGCAATTTCATTGATCGATGCTTTGGAACAAGATAATTTTGATTGCTTCATACTTGGGCGATTAATTAATATGTGTCATCTATATTAAATTTAAATCACTTTACATCTCATATTACATTCACATCTGATTTTAGAACCATTCTGGTCAATTCCAAGGTTTCAAAAAAACAAAACAACAGTGTCATTCCAAGAAGATTAAACGTGCGTCATTAAAGCTTCTTGAGCCATTTAAGATCCATAATTCCTTTGTCATCAAAAATTAAATTTGTTTTCGGGTGTGACGTCGATTTAAAGCCACGCCTATAAGGATAAACCCCATCATGAACTATGTGTAGACATTCCCAGAAAGATGTATTTCCCAATATTATTGTTACTTGGAACACCGACGCTGATTGGTTAAATCGAATAAATGACGTCAGAGGGTCAAAGTAAACTTTCTTCTTCAACCTTCCCGAGCTTAAAATGAAGTGGAGTCAATCGAAAATGTTTAAATTTAGATTTGTTTTTTAATCAGATAGAACACTGTCTTCATAAGCTTCAATACGTCCATTAAAAAACAACAACAAAAAGGCAAAACCAAAAATGTTATTCCAACATATCCGCAGTAGACAACGGGAGGTCGGTCGTCGTTGAAACTGGTCTTTCTTCGTCTTGTACTGGATAATACCTTTACAGGGATTGTCAAATTTGTATATATCTGAGATCGGTAGTCTTCTATCAGTTTGATTTGTTCATCTTCTTGATAATGATATATGGTGTGACAATAACATTCACACCCGGGGATTGCGCTTGTGGAAACTGTGTTATCTGTGATTGAAGTCGGTGTAGAGTTTCTAGAACTATGGCCTGGGGTGGATGGCGAAGTTGACAGGTCAGTTATTATTGGTGTTGTATGCAATATCTGGGTTTGATAATTCACAATGGTTGTCAACAATTCTATACCACTGGTTGACAGAAAGATGTTACTGACTGAATGTGAAGAAATTGTGGACATTGGACCAGCATCGTCATGTGACAGTGTCGATAACTCTTCTAATTGGGTTGTTTCAGAAGATTGGTGAAGTGGTGACACCTGGCTTAATTCTTCTTGGTAGGTTGTGGATATAATGTCTTCAATAGTAGTATTGGGAACAGAAGATTGGTGAAGTGGTGACACCTCGCTTAGTTCTTCCTGGTAGGTTGTGGATATAATGTCTTCAGAAGATTGGTGAAGTGGTGATACTTCGCTTAGTTCTTCCTGGTAGGTTGTGGATATAATGTCTTCAGAAGATTGGTGAAGTGGTGACACCTCGCTTAGTTCTTCCTGGGAGGTTGTGGATATAATGTCTTCAATAGTAGTATTGGGAACAGAAGCTATTAATGTTGATACAGATGATAGTGAAACTGTAAATATAAATGTGAAATGAAATGAAATACTTGTCTGCACCGACTGGGCTAATGGCTACGGGCATACATCATACAGTGTGCTATGAGCGACAGTATGTCCAAATTCCAACTGCGAGCGGTTAATTTGCGTGCTTACCAATGAGTACACGGGACCGCGGCTTTCGTCAATATATTCTTCTTTCATCATCTATTTTTGAAATGTTATAGCAAGTATTAGCCAGCTCTCTATTAAATTCTCCCATAATGTATCTTTAAATGTATTCTGGTATTTCATTCAGAGGCCTTAATCACTGTGGCCCTAAAAGTTAAATGTATTCTGGTATTTTAGTCAGAGGTCCGACTGTCGTAACTGAGAGCTAACTTACTTTGCATCAGCTCACCGAAAATCTGGATTTCACAAATAGTTAGATAACCTGTAACTAGGGATGTTATTCTGATGTATCTAGCGGTACAGTTGGTGATTGTAAGATTCTGTATCAGATCTGGTGTCTGATGATGATAGCATTCAGTGTAACATTTACTGGTGCTGTTACAGTCAACTCCCCCTGATAAAATGTAGTTACCCAATCTGTGTCCTGGAATTTACACAAAAAAAAACAACGGGGTTCACAGAAAAAAATCAAGTAAAGTTATTATTCTGATGTATCTAGCTGTACAGTTTGTGATCGTAAGGTTTTGGACCGGATCTCATGTTTGATGATGGTAACATTCAATGTATTATTTTCTAGTGCTGTTACAATCTACTCCCCCTGATAAAATATAATCACCCAATCTGTGTTCTCGAATTTACTAAAAAAAATACGGGTTTCATAGATTGGTCAAATCTTTCATTGAATTCGTCAAATAGCCGAAACAGGGAACACCTTAATATCGAAGCGGGGAGTTGTCCTAACATACCTCTAGGGCAAAACTAATACATAATTAATTGTTGTGACATCGGTCACTTGAGAGCAAAGGGGAAAAAATTGCGATAATAACCCACCTTTCTGCACCAACTGGGCAGGTGAAGTGTGCTATGAGTGACATTTTGCCAAACAGCGGTAGTTATAATCGTCAAAGATTTTTTTACATTGACGCCAACGTTAACACAGGACCTGGGTTTTTGGAGCAGACGCTCCATTCTGCACCATCGATCCATCCACTGAGTCAGCACCGGACTCACCGAGTCAGTCGTTTGAACAAAGACCATTTTTTACAAAGTTAATCGGACCAAAAAATTTCGAGATCATAAGTTTGTTTTGACAATTTACAGATCAAATTTTACCATTCTTATTTCTGTTATACAAAATAGCTCCTTGAACATGATAGACTGCCTGTAGATCTACTTCCCACCATTCACCATCTGATGGTGCGGCTGCAGTATGTGTACAGGAACCGTCATTAAAGTCTGGATTTGTATTACCATCCACAGCTTTATCTGCAGTGGGCTCATTCGTGTAATAAGTACTACTCTGTATTGCTGGTTTGTTTAAGGCTAGATTTATTCTTTCTCCTGAAATATCTGAAACATCAACCATGAATATGATATACAAGCGGGGGTCATGCAAAAAAAACCTTGTTTATACAATGCGGAACCTTAATTTAGTATGTCAGGGTCTGACATGCGACAGACACATTAGCAAAAACAATGAAGAGTTTTGGGATACAAACATATATGACATGAACTTCTAATCGGTAATATAGAAGATAACTAGGCCAATAAGCCCACATCCATGCAGGGCCCACAGGTATGTTGAAATGTCGGCAGGGTAAAAAAAGAACAAGAATTAAGGATCACATGTGTCAAAACTACTAATGGGGGATATTCCAAAAAACGATTTACTGAACATTTTCTAAGACCCCTTTTGTGGATAAGCCCCTAATTCGTGAAAAAATAAAAAAGATACTCAGAATCCGTATGAACGATTCTAATTATTCACTGAATTTACATTAAAACATCCATCTTGCACTTCACAGATGTCTACAACAGTAGGCTATGTTACGACGTACTGAAGAAATTTATTGTGGTTCATGTCTCGTTTGTAACTACCTTGTGACCACAGAGCTCCGAAGGCAGCGTGTACCAAGGAGTTTTAATGAACTGGAGACGGCATGACGTCATTTTACCATTATGACGATTGAAGCAATGACGCCATAATCCCATATTGGTTGACCAAAGAAGCGCACTAGCTGGTTAACGGTTCCCGATACACACATCATCGATATTGCGATACTAAACCTTGTATCAGATTCCAGTGTGAAGTCATGCCCCCGTAAAAGAGGTCGGGCAGTGTAGCTCGCGAGAGGTCATTTTCTTGTTTGTGGCGACTGAAAACATGGCAGATATACACGGAAACTCGACTAAACCGACCGCATGCCGACGCCCGAAGAAATTTACCATAAGAAAGCCTACTGGAGAATGTAGATTTTTTTTTTAGGTTAAATTCCCGATGGTGATGAGATTGATTCAACCCGGCGCCATGAGCGTTAATCTTCAAAATTCAAACAAGTCGCACTCTAACCTGATTCCAAACTTTTCTCATAAATTATTATAGGTAGGGGCCTACGCTGAAGTCGTATTCCTTCCTTCAAGTTTTTATAATGTTTTATCAACAAATATCATAATAGGCCTAAATGTCTGACATTTTCATAGTTCATCTCCTCAGGTGCAAACCATATTTTCTAAACTTTTATCGATGAAACGCCCACTTGCATCAACTAGGTTTACAAAAAAATCTAAAAACAAATTTTATGAAAATAGAATATTTGGTCAATATGCCCCTACTCTATGGAACTCTCTCCCTCTTGAAATACGTTCTGAAACTAATATTAATGTTTTTAAATCAACAATTAAAACAATACTTTTTAAGTGACATTTTGTTCTTTCATCCATGTTGGCTACTAATGTATTCGTCATGTTACATTTATTCTTTAAGTATCTTTTAAACGTACAATGAAAATTTCATCAATGCATTAATTTGTGGTTCATTGAATTTAATTTATACAATGTAATTGTTTTTAATGGAATTTGTGTTTTAATAATCATTATAGTTTTATTATTATTATTGTAAAGCGCATAAAGATTTTTTGCCTTTTTTATGCTTTTATGTAATGCGCCATATAAGAATAAACTATTATTATTATTATTTAAATCTTGTGTCTCAATAGAGTTGATATCTAACAGACTATTTTTTTTCTAATGGTTGTGTTAATAGTGGATACGAATAAAATGTTATCCCGTTGAGTGCAACCGATAGCAGAGCAGGACGGCATATCGTCAAACGCATAAGAAAGACGCTCTTCTGGGTCAACCAATATGGCGTCGATGACTTCACAAAAATGACGTCATGCCGCCTCCACGTCATTAAAGCTCCTTGGCGTGTACCGACACACTGGCTTGTTCAGTATAGAATCCCAATTATTTTCCATTTCCCTGATTTGTCTGTTGTCTATCGAAGAATTGAACTACCTGGTCAATCAGTGCATGTCACTTGCTGGTGATTGGGATTCGCAAGTCTTTGTACGTCGACAAAAACTTGTGGATGGATTGCGTCCTTGTAATTGCTGTCGAGCATCTTTCCGAAACATTGAATTTCAATAATTAACTTGCGCGTAGGGGTCTTTAGCCGTGGGAGGAAACCGGAGTGCCCAGGGGAAAACTACGTGGTTAAGAAGGTGCCCCTATCTCCATGCCAGGGCTCGAAACCACAGCCGCAAGCCAGAGATGACCGGCCAGCTAGAGGTCGAAGCGACACTCTAGACCACTAGGCCATCCCAACCCCCGCGTCCAATAGAACATTGATTGTACAATTATATAGTTGTTCGCCGATCGATGTCTAGCCTGAAAGCGTTTTTTTTAAGTTGACATAAAGTTTATGTCATATTATAATTACTGTGCCTATAACACCGAGAGAAAGTCTTGTGGTCGAGAGGACGTGAATATGATGGTGCTGAGACAGTATAACACAGGAACAGCAAAAATGGGAGTCATTGTAACCGATCTTTTAATTTTTCGGGAGTAGGACTGAAAATTTTACTCAATGTCATGGCAAACGGAACAAAATTATCGCATAATCTTGTGGCCTATCGGCTATCTGTCAATTTCGCCTGTTTTGTGATTGTTTGTTTATCTCATTAATTCATTTAGTCTGAGACAAGACTGCGGCGAGTAATTTTTTTTGAGACTGACTTTTTTTATTGCCATAGGGGTTGGGGAATTTTATAGAACAACATACTCACAACAGAGTAAGAGTGACAAACATTTTTTCAAACATGACAAGCACACATTGTTATTTTATTCTATAGTTTTGTATGACGTATGTAATTTAGGCTCAGGGATTCACGCAAATACATAGTATTTGGGATCTATTCTGGCATGTTTGTTTACCCAATTAATTCATTAAGTTGCCGATGCATAGTTTTGAGACCGACTGCAGTGACTGCACTTATTTTGACCGACTTTTTTTCTCCCTGGGGGAAATTCATCCTTAGACCAACATACTCAACCAGAAAAAGAGTGAAACACAACATGTTTGAAATAATGTTGTGTTTCACTCTTTTTCTGGTGGAGTTGACAAGTGATCTTTTTTGATACCTACTGCTCTTATTTTGCGACCGATTTCACTGATTTTGCGACCGATAATTTATCTTGTGGGGGTGGTGGTGGTACTAATACAACAGGAACATTTATACAACATGAACATTAATACATCACGAACATTAATGCAACAGGAACATTAAAACAACAGGAACATTAATACAACAGGAACATAAATACAACAGGAACATAAATACAACAGGGACATAAATACAACAGGAACATTAATGCAACAGGAACATAAATACAACAGGAACATTAATGCAACAGGAACATTAATAGTAATAAATACAACAGGAACATTAATACACAAAGAACATGTCGTGCTTTCGTAGACCAAACATTTTTTAAAATTCATTTACTCCGTCGACGATCAGGGAATGGAACACATTGGATCCCGAAGTACAAAACTCAAATTCTGTTTCATCTTTTTCTTCAAGCTTAATTAAAAACGACCATATTATTCCGTAGTACTTTTATATTGTATATAGAAAAAATCAAATAATGGTTGGTCTAATGGTTTGGATTGTTCGTACTTGGTTTTATTTTATGGTAAACTGAGATTAGGCTGCAACGATCTAAATGATCATAAGTTTTTGAGACATTTAACGGATAGTCCCGCCGGCGCGTGTGGTCACCTTTTTAAAGATTGTTAATATACTCTCTGCATTCGGGTGCCCGAGGAATAAAAATTCTGGTTTACTTAAGCAACAATTTCGAGAAGTTGGTATTTTTTAAATAGTCATATTATAATTGTCCTCTCATTTAATCAAAATCCATTCATTTTTATCACTGTTCATAACTTTTTAAAATTGCCAAATCGTTTCTAACGTCGCAATTATCCCGTCTGTTATTGATTTATTTACTTTCTGCATAATATACCAGAAGAAAACTTTACGTTTTAGGTAGTGTGGGGGGGGGATACCCTATTTACATAAAGTCACGGAACGGCAGCTGTATCTATGGAATGTATAAATGTGTAGTTTATATTTAAAATCTAAAAAAAATATATATTTTGTATGTTCTTGTTGTATATATATTGTGTATGTACATACAATACATTTGTTTTTGTAAATTCTGGAGATGAGTCAACATAGGCCCAGCCTGTTCTCCAATCCTATTTCAAATGTAATTAAATATTGTTTACAAAAAAACTAGCATGGTTTCGAATCATCGGTTGTACGTGACAAGGAGTATGGTCGCCTGTCCAACCTCGTTGGTTTCTATTGATCCCCCGGTTTCTTCCCGCTGATAAAGACCCCTACGCGCAAGCGAATTATGGAAATAAAACTGAACTATATGTTAGTCCCGAAATTATAAGATTGAACCACATGTTAGTCCCGAAATAACCTAACTATACCCATCTTCGCATCTACTGAGAAACATAACGGTGATGTAACGATGAATCTAGCTAGTTTCGTCTCCACATCATATCATGTATTCTCCTGTCGGTGGCATCGCTAGCCAACGATATTTAGTGGATTGTGATCCGATTTAGTGCATAACTTTCCTTCACGATTTAATGATTAAATGGATAATCGAGACTATGATTTTTGTCGTACCGACTTTTGTAATGATTGAGGCTAGCCGGAAATTTCAATTGCTTAATTCTCGGTTTATAGTGGATCGATTTGACTGATATTTTCAGCAAATTGGCTTAACTATTATAGTGACAACTGCCAACTCGTTATCCAATCTCCCATAATCTATTTTGAATAATGATATAAAGAAAGACCAACAGATATAATTCCTTTTGAATAATTCCACTTACTTGTAAGAAGAAATGCAATACCAACAGTAATAAACAAATTTAAAGGCATTGTTTGCTGCTGCACATCCAACTTGTTAGTGCTCCAAGAAACTATCCCAAACTTAGGCTGCCTGTCTACAGCTAATCAATTCTCGTATGGCGTAGATGGCTCAACATAAGTATCAAAATACGATAAATACTCTACTTTTATTTTTATCCAATAACCGATAGATCAATTCACAACACAAAGCCCGACACAGCATAAGTATCAAAAGACAATAAATACTCTAATATATCCAATAAACTATAAATGGATTTTTCACATCATTAGATGTTGCTATTCTTATGTTGTTCACTTTTTAAAAATACAATTTATTCATCTAAACCAATAGTTTAATGTATAAACTTATAGATAGACATCACACATTGATGGGGTTTCGGTATTTTTTTCAGTTTTCGCCACGCACTCGAACTATCCACTCTCTATTTTAGATCTCTATAATATACTCGTCAAAAAAAGAAACGCACAGCGACATTTCGTCGTCGGTATACCCTCGTCTTATCAACGCCTCGTTGCAACAAGAACCGTGACTCCTTCCTATTAATCCTATAATAATGTATTTTTCAACTTCAAATTCAAACGTTTGAAGATATCTATTCAAGGATGAGAGGGGGGGGGGGTGGCAAAACAAGGGAGGTAATTGTGTTATTATTTTCGGTGTCGATGAATTGCAAGTGTGGGAAATGATGCCTATGATCGCATGATAGTGAGTTGACAACCTATTGATTAAAAAACATATAAATAATTATGTTTTGACTTTCTTAGAAAATATGAATTCCTCACTTTAACTCATTGTCCATATTGCATGATTAATTGAGAGTAAAATTCTCTATATTTGCCTAACTGATACCAGTACATAATTTATTTATTGGAATCAATGTATTTGTATTGATAAAAATGATTTTTTATTTGGAGATCAATTTATTCTAAGAATTTGAAACAATGTAAATAACTTCTTACGGGGTATCAATTTATATTAACTCCAACTTGTTTTCAGATCCAATAAGCAAAACAACAACAACCTTGAACGATGGTATTGTATGACTTAAAGATTTAAATAAAGATAATATTAAAAATTCATATACTTTTTTCTTTTTTTTCCAACACTTTTATTTGCATCATTATTTACAAGTATATGTTACAGCATTTATTGATATCTTAGAAAAAAAAGATTGTTATATACAACTTTAATTACAAGGGTCCCTACTGTTCACAGATCTAGGTACATAAATCCATCAATGGGGAATAGGTGGAGGATGTCTTAAAAGATATTTCCATTTATTTATGTATAGTTCCGGAGATATCTCAATCTCCAATTTAGCATGTTCTACTAAAAAGCTTTCATATTTATTAATATTTAGTATTTCAGTTTGTAGTTTAGCCCGATATATATAGAACTTTATTCGTGAGAGAAAGCAAGATTTCAAGTCGTATAGTTTAATTTTGTTCAAATTAGTTCTACACTAGTACAACACAGTTTACACATTTAGAGAAATACAATAAAAAGATTATGGATATGAATTTTCACTGAACATAATAATGCAGGTATTGTCACTGGCATAAAACATAGTCTGTGTCCTTCACATCATAATTGTCCTTCTTATATTTTGTTTTTCTCGGTGAATTTGTGTGGGAAGTTCACCTTTACTGTTCATATTTGGTTTGTTTATAATATTCACACGAGGGAGTTTTCTAGAACAAACACAGGAAGTTGTAATACTAAAGGGGACAACTCTGAATAACTTGTGGATCAAGACCAGTGATATTCAATAAGCTAAAAGTCCTTAAATAGAGTAATCGCCAACATCGCCACCCCCCTGACATAGTCAAACGAGAAGTTAAACTGAAATAGAGTTACACAGAATAATTAAGATTAACAACATATTTGACATTTAAATGTTCTTTAAAGTATCAGCGAGTCTTTTAGATGTTTTCTTCTAACAAACAGAGTTTTGCGGCTGGACGGGTGTAGATTCCGTGGGCTGTTCCGACTTTCACTGTTCGTATACGACCATCCTCTCCTGGGTAAACAGCAGTGATACGACCAAGTGGCCAACTACCACGAGGTTGGTTGTCTTCGACCATAAGAACCAAATCATCAACATGAAGGTTTGGTTTTTCCTTTGTCCATCGATGGCGTAAGGTAAGATTTGGTAGGTACTCCTTAAGAAAACGCTTTGACACATGGTTAGCAAGAACTTGTACTTGTTTCCAGCGTTTTCGGCTGTTGATTTCTTTGTCGTGTACAACAGCGAGTGAGAAGGTTGTTTCTGCTCTTCCGATCAAGAAATGATTTGGCGTGAGAGCTGTAAAGTCATTAGGATCGGAACTGTTATGAGTCAACGGACGGCTCTTCAGCACAGCTTCTACTTCGATAAGTGATGTTCGAAGCACAGACTCCGGAACGTTGAGGTTACCAATAACCGCTTGGAGAGCTGTTTTGGTTGAGCGTACAAGTCTTTCCCAGGCGCCCCCAAAATGAGGACTTAATGGAGGGTTGAAATGCCATTTGATCCCTATTGGTGCTAGGAAATTGGTGACTTGTTGTTTGTTCAATTCGTTTAAGGCTAACTTCAGTTCATTGTTCGCCCCGACAAAGTTTGTGCCATTGTCACTGAAAATATGTTTAGGGTGTCTACGGCGACCAATGAAATTACGTAGAACTAAGATGAAATCATCTGTTTCAAGGGAATCTGCAACTTCAAGATGAACTGCTCTGTAGGTCATACATGTAAAGATGCATCCCCAGCGTTTGACATTACTGCAACGAATTTTAACGAGCATCGGACCAAAATAATCGATACCAGTATGATGGAATGGACCAGTCATACAATCGATTCTGCAGCTGGGAAGATCAGCCATTCTTGGTATCATTGGTGAGCAGCGACGACGCTTACAGTAGAAACAATTGTTGATTACAGTTTTAGTAGCACGTCGAGCAGATATAGGCCAATATTGCTGTCTCGCATGAGCTATAACGTGTTCTACTCCACCATGGGCAGTTTTGATATGAGCGTCATGGAGCAATAGATTGGTAACACTGTGTCCATGGGGTAAAATAAGTTGATGCTTTGTTTCAAGTGGTTCTTTCGATCTGGATAGTCTACCTCCAACTCGAAGATGAGTTCCATCATAGAGAGGTGTTAATGGTAGTAACGAACTATTGTGTGGAAGTTCTAAATGATTGTCAAGACAGGCGATCTCTTTAGGAAATTCGTCTTCTTGAGCTTGACGAATCCAGCATCATATTCCTTTGGTAGTAGATTGTCGTTTCTTATGGGACTAAGATTCAATCGTTTGATAGGAACAAGAAAATTCCGGATGGCTCGAAGTAGCCACGCTGTTCTTCGAGTGAGTTTTATCCACGCTGAGAAATGTTTAGCTTCTAATATATTTCCAATTTGAACTATAGGAAAGTGTCCTTTGGGAGAGTATTATCTTTGGTGGTTGTAAACATGACTGAAGATACTTTGATCTCAGGATCATTAACTGGGATTTTATCATGTTGTGTTTGTTGACGTGGCCAAAACTCTTCACGACGACGAAGAAAATCTGGTCCGTTGAACCAAGGGTGGTCCAACAGTAGCTTCGATGCAGGTAACCCACGAGAACAGAAGTCGGCAGGATTATCCTTTGAGGGTACAAAACGCCATTGGTAGGTTTCAGTTGACTCCTGAATCTCAGCTATCCTGTTTGAGACAAATGGTTTGAAACGCCTTGTATGGTTGTTGAGGTATTGAAGTACTGTTGAGGAATCAGTCCAGAATACAATCTTAGTAAGAGGTAAAAATAATACATCCTTCAGCAAACACCAAAGTCGCACTGCAAGAACTGCTGCTTGAAGTTCGAGTCTGGGAATCGATAACGCAGGTTTGATTGGTGCTACTCTAGTTTTAGATGCCAGGAATGAGCAGATTATGTCTCCAGACATTTTTGAGTATCGTAAATATGCCACACTTCCGAAGGCCTTTTCTGAAGCATCTGCATATATGTGTATTTCAACCCAGTTGACGTTTGACGAGAAGTTAAGATGGTGACGGTTCAACTTGAAGGACGAAAGATCTTGCAGTTCACGTACCCACGAACTCCATTTGCCATCAATATCGGGAGAAAGTGGATCATCTCAGTCATTATTAGACCTCCAAATATCTTGTATGATGATTTTAGCTCTTAGCGTGAAAGGGGAAAGATATCCACATGGATCAAAGATTGAGCTAACGATGCTAACAATTCCTCTTTTGGTAGTGGGTGTAACCTTTGGTTGTGGAGTAAAGATGAAGATGTCTTGTGACACATTCCATTTTAGACCAAGAGCTCGTTGTACGGGTATGTCATCTAAATCAAGGTTAAGGGTAGTGATTGCTCTTTCCGATTCAGGAATAGAGTCGAGTACATCGGCTGAACTGGACATCCACTTGTGGAGATGGAATCCGCCAAGTTTCAGTAGCTCAGTTACTTCCTGGTAGATGCGAACAGCCTCTTCTGTCGTTTCTACTGACTTTAGTAGATCGTCTACGTAGAAGTCTTGAAGAGTAGTGTTGATAGCTTGCTGACTAAAATTATGTTTATTATCAGAAGCTGTTCGTCTCATAGCATAATTCGCACAGGCTGGTGAATCAGCTGCTCCGAATATATGCACATTCATTTTGTAAACATCAGGTGAACCAGGTTTTGATATATCAGTCTTCCACAGGAACCGAAGAGATTGAGCATCTTTGTCGGGAACTAATACTTGATAGAACATCGCCTCAACGTCACCAACGATGGCTACACTATATAACCTGAACCTTTGTAAAACTCCAAAGAAGTTGTTGAGGAGATCCGGTCCGGACATGAGGTTATCATTCAGTGATGTTCCGTTGTAAATAGCAGATGCATCGAAGACTCGGCGTACTTTGCCTGGTTTATTTGGGTTTATGACACCGTGATGAGGTATATACCAAGTAAGAGGGGAAGTAATAGATGCCTCTTCATTGGTAAGCTTCTGTGCGTATCCACTTTCTACATAACCGTTTAAGGTCTTGCTGTACAAGTTGTTTAGGTTATCATCGCGAGCCAGACGCTTTGCTAATAACTGAAAACGCCTTTCTGCCATTCGGTAGTTGTTAGGCAGTTTAGTTTTAGGGTGTTTCCACAGCATGGGAACTTCATAATGACCATTGACTATACGTGTATTCTGATCCATCAAAAGAGATGCCTTCCGATCTTCAGACGATAAGGCAATTTTATCATTGTGAGAAATACCAAAGGACTCTGTTTTCCAGAAGTTAGTCATCTGCTCGTCCAGACTGCAACAGCGAGTTATGAGGTTAACGTTCACTGTTGGATCTGTAGGATTATCTCCGGCCACCCCGAGGAGAGACCATCCCAAGGTAGTGCGAATGGCTATGGGTTGATCAGTGTCGCCGGATCTAGTTTCGAGCTGAAGATGAGCTTCTGGGATATTGGCTCCTATTAGTAGTTTCACTTCTTCTTGCATGACATTCAAGAGACCAAGTCCGGTGAGATGTTTCCACTCCGGATTAATTATCTGTGGTGAGCATTTAAATATATCAGTTGAGACCATCCAAGCCTCATTTACTTTATTTACACTACCAAGCGCATCATCAGCTGATTTGAGCGAAAATGATACCGTAGATGCCTGTTGTGAACTTTCACCATTAACAGTCTGAATAGTAAGAAACTTGCGTTTACCTTTAAGTCCTTATTCTTGACCCAGTTCGTCCCGCATGATCGTTATTTCACTAGCTGTGTCCTGAAGAGCATACGTTTTAACGCATTGTCCATTTGGACCGTATATTCGGACTCTGACTATTTGGAAACAGACTCGTGATGATTTTGACTGTACTTTATTCATAAACTGTGATTTTGGCGTAGTCTGATCACTAGATTTGTCTAAATGTAACGTAGTGTGATGCTTTTGTAGACAATTGGGCTCACGACATAAAATTTCAGAAAAACATGAATCCGGTTTGTGAGTTCCCCTTAAGCAGTTTTCACATAACTTATTATCTTCAACAAATTTGCGCCGGTCTAGTACAGACTTATTGATATAAGTTGGACATCGGTATAAGAAATGTAACTCTGCACATAAAAAACATTTATATTTGGGAGTAAAATTGTTACTTGTAGCGCTAGGTGCTGACACACGGTTAACAGACGATGGTAGACTTTGGCTTGTAGCATTTTGCTGACTTGTAGTACTAGTAGTAACTGGGGCAGGTTTCGTAGCCATGTTGTTCAAAGTTTTGTATTTAGCCCATTGGTCATGTGAATATGATCTGTGTTTATTTTGATTAGATTGATAAGATTCGTGTTTTGTGTATGTGGCAGCGTATGGATTCATATCGGCATTAACGCGCTCATATAACCAATCCTGCATGTCAATTAGTGTGGGATCACGTAATTTCACAATTCGTTTTGAGAATTCATTCCAGCTATTCATTTTATCGATTGGAAGTCTTTTGACACACTTTAATAATATTTCACTACTCATCATGTCCGACATGTAGTTCTTTTGACGGAGTGTAGTTATGCTGTCTCTTACAGAAACGTAAAAATGTCGTAACGCAGCTAGATCGTTCCGTGCAATCTGCGGTCCGCTTACAATTTTGTCTAAAACGGCCCGGGCTACTTTAACACGATGTCCAAACGCAGACTTTAATTCTTGTAAGGCTAATGCATAATTCCTACCACTGTAACCAAGCCCCTGGACGTGTGACTTAGCCTCGCCTCTAAGATGTGAAAGTAAAAGGTCCATCTTGCGAGTATCATTTATTCCTGGTCTACAATGGATCTGTGAGTGTAATTGTTCTATGAATTTAGGCCATGATATAGGTGAACCAGAAAATATTGGTATGTCTACTTTAGGCAGATCACGTTCACTTTCAAGTTTAATAAGTGTTTGTGTTAACTGATCTGTAGTGTTTGTCAAAGTGTTATGTGGTATGACAGTTTCTTGACCCGGTATAAGTTGGTCTATCCACGCATCTATAGGCCCACTATTAGATTCGTGGTTTTGTATATATGCCTGTGGTGTGGCACATTCACTATTATTGTGAAATGTAATAGGTTCAAAGGGTGCTGCAAAGGGATTCATTTCAAATAGTGGTGGTTCTTGCACATTGTTTATGTCTTGCAGAAATGGATTTGTCGAAAACTCAGTATTTCGTGGTGACGGTCTGAATGGAGTACTAGTTATAAACGGATTGAGACTGTGTTGTGTTTCTGTGTGATGCTGACCATTTTGAGATTTAACATTGTGTGTCTCCAATGTTGTTGTTTGGTTAGATTTAAAATCCTGATCAATAACCCACTGGCCTACACGTACATCTGATGTATGGCGGTTTTCTGGTACTGACGCTGGTTTATGGTAATCACGGAAATATTGTTCTTTGTTGAGAATATCTTTATAGATGTCAGCCTCTAAATTAGCAATTTCCACAGACTGCCAAGCCTTTTCCTTTGCACGGTCAGCCTCAAGGTCGGCTGCCTTTCTGGCTAATTCAGCATTTTTCAGAGTATGTTCTGCCTTTCATCGTGCCATCTCGGCTTTAACTTTCAGTGTGTGGTATGAAGAAGTACTATGCCTACTTGATGTCTTGTTACTGCCTTGATTTGATAGTGCTGACGGCGATAACAAGTGACGATCTGACATTTTAGTTTTACGTTCGTACGTGTAAAAAACGGTAAATAGTAAACGTAAACAGTAACAAGCGAGTATCCCTACTATGACTGTAAGTCGAGAAAAACTTTCTATTCGTGAGAGAAAGCAAGATTTCAAGTCGTATAGTTTAATTTTGTTCAAATTAGTTCTACACTAGTACAACACAGTTTACACATTTAGAGAAATACAATAAAAAGATTATGGATATGAATTTTCACTGAACATAATAATGCAGGTATTGTCACTGGCATAAAACATAGTCTGTGTCCTTCACATCATAATTGTCCTTCTTATATTTTGTTTTTCTCGGTGAATTTGTGTGGGAAGTTCACCTTTACTGTTCATATTTGGTTGGTTTATAATATTCACACGAGGGAGTTTTCTAGAACAAACACAGGAAGTTGTAATACTAAAGAGAGACAACTCTGAATAACTTGTGGATCAAGACCAGTGATATTCAATAAGCTAAAAGTCCTTAAATAGAGTAATCGCCAACAAACTTAGTTAAAATAATTACATGATTAATGAAGATCAATTCAGTATTATTTATATAATCTGGTTTTCTAGTTAAACCAAGATGTTTGATATGTGTTTTTATATCTATCTTTATATTGTTGCGATCTAAAATAGTATGGAAATGATTCCATATTATTTGTGAAAATGGGCAGAAAACAAAAAGGTGTTCTACATTTTCTATATTAGATGAACAGAAAGTGCAGAGTGTGTTATCTACTTTTCCGATTTTGAATAATTTATCATTTGTGAATATAATCCTATGGAGATATTTGTTTTCAACACTTCTCAGTTTTGTACTTAGACATACAGTGTTTATTATTTTAAAAATATTTCCTACATCTAAATCGCTTAACTCGGTATCTAGAATGTGTTCCCATTCTGCAATGGCTTTTGGTCTGATGAATTTTGCTTTTATCCGGCTGTCATAAATATCTTTCGAAACCACGTTAATATTATATTATATATTTTGTAAAAATTAGTATTTATATCTTCTAAAGGGGTTTTATTGCAATTAAAATTAGTTATGTCGCAATTTCAAATTTATTCGGCTCCTGTACAGTTAAGAAAAACACGACAGATACCTGTCTTTTGTTGTATTCAATTAGTGAAAACACCCTTAATGATTAAAGCCGTTGATAAAAACACGGCTACTGATCTCTGTCTTTTGTATTTAACCTGAGTTGATTAGTCACACAATTCACTCATAATCCAAGCCCAAATGTATTATATATACGTGGCATATTCCTTTACTAATCATTCTTTATTTTACTACGAATCTGTCATGGCTAGTGTAAATTGCGCCAAGTGCTCGAATCCTGTCCGTCCCCGGCAAGAAGGCCTTAGTTGTGATGGTTGTCATTTATGGCAACACCGCAAGTGGGATGTAGGACGTAAACGGTTGTGTGTTTTTTAATTGCTATATTGCTATTTAATGTGACAAGAAAACGGAGTATATTTTTTTAGGAATAAATATCCCAACTGCAGTATCGGATTATTATTGATATTGTCTCGGTTGTATATTTTTGTTATCTATAAATTGTATATTATTGTTATCTATAAATTGTATATTATTGTTATCTATAAATTGTATATTATTGTTATCTATAAATTGTATATTATTGTTATCTATAAATTGTATATTATTGTTATCTATAAATTGTATATTATTGTTATCTATAAATTGTATATTATTGTTATCTATAAATTGTATATTATTGTTATTTATAAATGATATGTATATTATTATTATTACCCTTTTTTAGGAATATCCCAAAAGCAGTATCGGGAATTCAATTGGAAATGTTTCAGGTGTGCGGTCCAACAAGAAGAAGCTATGGAACCTATTGAACAAGTAGAACCTATGGAACCTATGGAACAAGAAGTTATGGAACCTATGGAAGTAGAAGAGTCTTTTACAGTCGAAACAACCTACGATGTACCAGTTCCGGTAATGGAGTCCTCCATTTCAGAAGATGAGGACGTGAGTGTCTTTCGCGATAAAGAACCTGTATTGGTATTTACGCAAGTAGAAGCTGGTACCTCCAGTGGCAAGCCGAAGTTGTTTGACAACCAAGGTTATAGCTATACAATTAAGGTACGATGGTTTATTTTACCTTGTTAACTGTATAATAATATATTATAGACAGAGAAGAATTGGATAGAAATGTATTTCAGATCAATTACCTAGTTGAGTTTATAATAATAGCATAAATTTAATATATTTTAGACAGAGAAGAAAACTACGCTTTGGAGGTGCTCAAAAAGAAGCGGGCCAACACGATGTCTGGCAACAGTGGTCCAAGATGGTGATATATACCTACCTGGCCCTAGAAAACATCTACATACAACAGAACCTGGTATTCACACGGCTACTAAGATAAAAGTTGCAGTAGGTTTAATAATTATATAAATTTGATAATATACTGTATATTATTATGTTTTATCTTATCGTTACAGACAAAGCAGGAGGCCAGGGGAAATGTTTATACCACGCGGTAAAATTGATAATATACTGTATATTAATATGTTTTATTTATCGTTACAGGCAAAGCAGGAGGCAAGAGGAAATGTTTTTACCAAATCATGTTCATCGATAGCGGAGAGAGTGCTTTCAAGTGTTGGTTCCACAGAAGAACCAATCCACAGCAGACCACCCATGGCAGCTCTAGTAAGGTCGCTACAGAGAACCAGACAAACTCTTAGACATATGACTACCGCAGGAAGGTAATGGCGTTGCCATTCCTTCCCGCAGAGCATATAGAGGGAATGTTTTATCATTTGAAGAAAAAATGTCCGGAAGGGTTCGAGTCCATAATGACGTATGTAGAGGGAGCCTGGATTAGGTCGACATTGTTCCCGATAAATCAGTGGTGTGTTTTTATGCTGCCAGTCCGTACCAACAATGAGGTCGAAGGGTGGCACAACAGATTGAATTCAAGGGTGAACTCCAGGGACCCTGTGCCATTTAATTTGCTAGTTTGAGAACTTTTTATTGAGGTATCGAAGATTGGACTCGACATATTAATGATATCAGAAGGATAATTGCGTAGATACCAACGAAAGAAGTACAGTGGAGGATAAACTGTTTGCAATATGGAAAACGTACACCGACGGAGATATATCAACCAGTAGACTACTAAAGAAAATTTCAAACATCTATGGACCACCCGCTAACTAATCGATATTCCATCTAATGTAATAAATAAAACCTGTGATAAAAAATCGATATTCCATCTAATTTAATAAATAAAACCCGTGATAAAAAAGAACGATATTTACACTAACCTGTGATAAAAAAAAAGAACGATACCTACAATAATCTGTGATAACGATATTTACAATAATTTTATGTATTAAAATCAATCTATGATTTATGTATTAAAATCAATCTATGATTTATGTATTAAATAAAAGTAATGTTATTTAAATCGTTGGTATTATTTTATTAAAATAATGTATTTTTCCCCCGAGACCCGAACGTCCTAAACGAAAATGGCGGCCGTGTATTTATTGCAATTATCCCGTTTCACGAACAAATATTAGCAGTGATCGGTCAATCGAGCTCGTTTACTATTTGAGAAAGAAAAACAACGAAGTATTACTAAATATACCGGAGTCCCAAACGAAGTATACTAAAGTCCCAAACGACGTATACCCGAGACCCAAATGTCGTCAACCGAGTCCCAAACGTCGTATACCCGAGACCCAAATGTCGTCAACCGAGTCCCAAACGACGCAAGTCCCAAATGACGCGAGACCCAAATGACATGTAATCACCTCAAGATACATTTTTCTATTCCATTCAAGATAATTTGATGTTTTTTTCGATATTTGGCATCGGTCTTATTTATTTTATCACAATATTCACCAACATACCAAATATTCTTGTTAAAAAGGGCTTTTAAAAATATAATTTTGCTATTAATTTTTAGATTTGTTTATTCCAAATAATTTGATTTTTAGCTTGCGCAATATTCTTTATATGGGTTGTGTAAATTTTATACCAGTTGGCATAGAGGTTTTTATAAAAAGGAATATTTAAATTTAGCTTTTCTGGAAAATTGCAAGCAGGTAATAAATTTCCACCATATTCAGCCATAATGAATTCATATGGTATGAGCCATGTTTGGGTGGGTGACTGGTATATTTTTTTAATCCAGAAAATGCTATTACATATTAGGAATTCTTTAAAGTCTATCATTTTTAATCCGCAATTTTTTATTGTTCTGTATAAAAATATCTCGCTTTATTCAATCAGGTCCGTTCCATATAAATTTGTAAAATATTGAATTTAGTTTTTGAATAGATGAGTCAGACACTGGATTAACAGTTGCCGGGAAAAGAATTTTTGAAATACAAAACATTTTAATTATTTGTATTTTTCCAATTAAAGTTAATTTATGCTTATCCCATATTTTTAATATTTGTTCTATTTCAGTTATTTTATTTGTAAAATTTAACTCATCGATAATAAGGCTGTCTTTTGAAAAATGTATGCCGAGAATTTTTATGACTTTTTCGCATAAAACTATACCGGTTGATTTTAATTTTTGCATTAAATTCATACCACAACTATTTAAATCTATTGCCTCTGTTTTATTAACGTTAATTATAAGTCCCGAAACTAAACCAAAAAGTCTCAATATTTCAAACAAATGTCGCGCAGAGCTAAAGTCTTTTAATAATGCCGTTATATCGTCAGCAAAGGCTACAACTTTTATGGATTTGCGACCAAATTTTATTCTATTTATATTTACATCATCTCTATATATATTGAACAGTTTTCAGATCTTATAGTAAACACCAAAGAAAATATTTGTACTTCGTTTGTAATTATACAACCTAAAATAAGGGTAACTAATAAACCTAGATCAACAAGAAAATACAGGGGTGTTAACCATAATAACCTCAGATCTATTGATACAAAAAGTAGTGAAAAGTCTGGTAATGTACTAAATTCATTTAATCTCTGTGTTTTAAATTGTCAGTCAATTAGGAATAAAACTGATGAACTTCAGGAATATTTGCTAGATAATGATTTGGACATATTTGTAGCCGTTGAAACATGGCTTAAACCAAATGATACGGTTACTCTACACAAACTTTTGCCATCAAATTATTCTGCAGTTACTGAAAATCGAATAGGTCGTAGAGGAGGCGGACTAGCTGTTTTTCATAAATCGGTACTAGAAACATCAAAAAATCAGTCCCTTGGTCCTTTCACGCCTTTTGAGCACCTTGACATACATGTAAAATGTTCTAATGAAGTCCTTAGAATTGTTTGTTTATACCGTCCACCTTCATCCAGTCGTGATGTTTTTCTCAGTGAATTCACTGATCTACTGTACGAAACTTTTGACTCATCTTCTCGTTTACTACTTGTTGGGGATTTAAATCTACATCTCGATGATGTCAAGTGTAGCATATCAAATAAATTTTATGATATTTTAGATTCATTTAATCTTAAACAGCATACTACTGGCAGTACGCACAGAAAAGGTCATTTACTTGATGTGGTGATAACTAGGGTTTTAGACGACACTGTGGAAGATGTCCATATTTGTGACGACCTGGTCTCAGACCACTTTAGCATATTTACTAAGCTCAAGATAAAAAAACCCGTGCCTAAACAACAGACAATTACATATAGAAAAATACGTAACATTAACATTGAAGATTTTCGATCAGATATTATTAACTCTAAAATATTAAAGGAACTCGACATAGCAAATATTGATCAACAAATTAATCTTTATAATGACACTCTAAGAAATATTCTTGATGACCATGCTCCCATTAAAAAAGCCAAATTTACTATTCGACCAAATCGGAAATGGTTTACTGATAAAATTCGACAGAGTAAAATCCATAGACGGTCCATGGAAAGGCTTTGGCGAAATTCTAATCTTGAGATTAATAGACAGCTATATACTCAAGCGCGGAACAAAACAAATAATTTGATTGGCAGAGTAAAAAAAGACTATATTTTAGAACAAATCAATGTTAATAAGGATAACCCAAAAGTACTTCAAAACATAGTCAATAGTATCCTGAAACCGCATAATCAACAAATACTACCAGATTACACCAATGATGCTGACCTTGCTGAAGAGTTTTCTAAATATTTTAGTGACAAGATTGATAATATTAGGACTGAACTTGAAACAGACAATAACTCAGAGACAACATGTCTATCTGTTATATCACCACCTTCTCAAGTTATGTCAGAATTTTCCCCGACATCAGACAAAGAAATCAAGCAACTCGTTGCCAAATCATCGTCTTCGACATGCGAGTTAGATCCGCTTCCATCACCGCTTCTGAAACTGTGCATCGACGAACTGTGTCCTGTTCTTACTTATATTGTAAATACATCATTATCAACTGGTACCTTCCCTGATGTTCTGAAAAAAGCTTTAGTTTTTCCCTTAATCAAAAAAAGTACTTTAGACAGTAACATCTTCAAAAATTATCGGCCAGTATCTAACCTATCATTTTTATCTAAACTTGTGGAAAAAGCAGTGTCTGTTAGATTTAAAGCCCATTTAAAATTTCAGCATCTGGACGAACCCTTTCAATCCGCATACAAAAAACTCCATAGTACTGAAACGGCTTTACTCCGAGTGCAAAATGATATTTTAATTAATCTAGATAATAAAAATGTGGTTTTTCTAGTTCTTCTTGACCTAAGTGCTGCTTTTGATACCATCGACCAAGCACTTCTACTTACACGTTTAAAAGATTATTTTGGAATTACTGGCTATGCCCTGAAATGGTTTGAATCATATCTCACTTCACGAAGACAGTCTGTTGTCATAAATAAGCAGTCATCAAAACCAGTAGACATAAAATATGGAATTCCGCAAGGATCAGTACCCGGTCCGTTATTATTTACGGCTTATACTTGCCCACTTGGTAAACTTCTTAGAGATCACAATTTAGACTATCATATATACGCAGACGACACACAACTGTATGTGGCTGTAACACCCGACAACGAAAGTAAACAAATCATTAAGTTGGAGAAGTGTATTGATAATGTAAAAAACTGGATGAAAAACAACTTTTTAAAACTAAACGATGATAAAACTGAATAATTAAAAATAGGAACCGATCATAGACTCTCATCAATTATTACAAAATATGTTAAAGTGGGTGGTGCTGTCATACATCCAAGTAACAGTGTACGGAACCTCGGTGTTAAATTTGGGAAAAATTTTGACATGAAAGAACATGTGTCGAATATGTGTAAATCCGCCAATTTTCAACTATATAATATAGGTCGTATAAGAAACTTTATTGATACTGATACTTCTAAAATGCTTGTCAACTCACTTGTAACCTCCCGCCTTGATTATTGTAATTCTTTATTGTTTAACTTGCCTTCTCTTCAGCTAAATAGATTACAAAAAATTCAAAACAAAGCCGCCCGAGTCATAACTAGAACTAAACTTTGTGAACATATCACCCCTATTTTACACCAACTGCATTGGCTGCCAGTTACTAGCAGAATTGAATTTAAAATACTCTCTCTAACATACGCTGTCATTAATATTGAAGACTCACCTGACTACCTCAAACAACTAGTGACCCCATATATTCCTACACGCACACTTAGATCACAAAACAAAAACTTGCTAATGCCCTATCATGCAAAATCCTCATTTGGGGAAAGGTCTTTTAGTTTTGCTGCTTTTAAACTATGGAATAAGTTACCTTCTGAAATTAAAGATTCCCCTTCCCTGCCTGTTTTTAAGAAAAAGTTAAAGACCCACCTTTTTAAAAACCATTTTAATTGCTTAAGATTTTTCAGAGTTAACTTTTTATTATTGTATACCATATTTTATTCTAATTGTGCAATGTTCTTATTATTGAGGTGTTTTATATTTTATACTTTTACTATAATGTAATAGCGCCATAGAGCAATCTAAGTATTGGATTATAGGCGCTCTATAAATAAATTATTATTATTATTATTATTATAACTGTATAGTGTAGTCCAATAAAAAAAAAAGTTCGAAGTAGTTAATTTTGTATTCAAATAAATCTCTCTGATAATCATTCAGCTTTTCTATAGGTCTAAAATTTGTTATAAAAATATTTCCCCTTTAAAAACACGAATCTCTCGACGCATATAAGTTTTTATAAAATAAAAATATTTCTCCCGATATTTCAATGGGGTCAAAAATAATAGAATCGTCAGATTTTTTTAGCTTTTTTATTGTAGTAGCACACTTTCTTTCCTTTTCTAAGTTTAGAAATAATTTTGTATTTTTTCGACGTTTTCATACCAGTTTTGTTTGGACCTAATAATGGCTACTTGTGTCTCGTCAATGTAAATATTGTCTAATGATTGTTTAACCTGGGTATAGTGATCATAAAGTTTTTCGATAATTTTGTTGTTACTAGGCTCTTGTTTACTGATACGGAATTCAAGCTCGATCAGTTCATCGGTCAGACTATTCTTTACAACTTTTTTAAAGTTTTTGTTTCTTTTTAGAATATTCTATAGAGAATTCCTTTATCTTAAATTTAATGAAGTCCCATAGACCATTTTTATTTTGTTTTTCAAAATATTTACTTTTCCATATCGGTATAGATGATTTTATCAATTTAGTATATGATTTGTATTTCGTTAACGACGAATTAAATATCCATAGATTTGGTCCGCAAGGATAATTAGTTATTTTGATATGTATATGAATTGATGAATAATCAGTAAACGAGGTTGGTTTTATTGTACATGATTTTATACAATCATGGAGTTTTTCCGACATGAGCCAAAAATCGATTCGACTTTGTATCAATGGTTTCTTTTGTTTCCAAGTAAAACGCTTAATATCTTGATTTAAAAGAGGCTATAATAATTAATTATATTGAATATTGCATTTTGGCCTTTTCGTTTTAGTTTGTAATTTCCACCATATCTATCAAGTTGAACATTTATGACATTATTAAAGTCTCCGCCATTTACTATTGAGAACGAGTCAAGTTCAGCACATAGCTGCTGTAAAGACTTCAGTAATCTTGTATAATAATTGTACTGGTCGTTGTCCAATACAGGACTATATGTATTGACTAAAACTAAGGTATCATAACAAATACTTATTACTAAGATGTTGAAATAACCCTTTTCATCGGATTGTTTTTTAATAAAATTTATGTTGTTGTTACATTTTAAAAAATAGCTGTCACCGCTGAGTTAGTTCTACCATGTGAAAAAAATATGCGATCCGCCCATTCGCTCTGCCAATCGGTTTCATCGCAAACACTACTGTGAGTTTCTTGAAGGGAATATATAGCGCATGGTTGTTCATTTAACCAATGAAATATTTTTTTTCTTTTTAAGGTGTTTCGAATTCCTCTTACATTGATGGATACAATGCTATACTTTAAAGTTTCATATACTCCCTATACTTGCATATAAGTTTTGAAAACACGTGTTTCATTTTCATTGTACGAAATCTAAGTATGCTTAATACTAAATAAAGGATTAACATACTATAATTATGCGACATGGAAAACCATCACATGTCCACGTTGTGTGAGGGGGGATAACTCATATATCAGAGTTTATAACATTCTCAAAGAGGAAACATATATTTTTCAGATATCAGCACATAACTTGACATAAGTAAATTGTTGCTGTCGCCTCGATTAGTAATATTTTTCGGCGATTCATGATTGTTGTATGGGGTAGTAATATTATAAAAACTATTATAATTAATTATTTACATGCATCAATATGTACAAAGACTTTTCATATAGGATTACTAAAATATTTTAGCAAAAAAAAGATTCTTTATCTCTATAATAAGGTGGACTAATTATAGATAATCGTTTGTATTTTAAAAGCAAACAATATATCAGTAGGAGACATTATATACGGACAGATTTTTATGGCTATAAACAATTTCATTTGTTTCGATGATACTAGTGTACATGAAGTTTGTGTTGTAAATGAGATAGATTTTGATTGATACAAACTTCAATCAGCAAATAATAGATTACGTACCCCATAAATAAAAGATTTAATGCTAACAATAGATATCAGTTAGGAATCAGATTGACAGGCGCTGTTGATAAGGGTTCATTTTCAAGAGCATCTCATATCACTTCTCGTTTGGGGCGTGGTAATGCTATTACATTATACATCACAAGAATATCTGATGCCATGTATTTATATATAGAAGATAAAGGGTTTATTGAAAGTGTCCTACTCTTTCTACAGCACCTTATACCACCCAATGTTTGAGGCGTGAATATAGCTGACGTGTGTTGTTGCCATTTTTCTATGATAGGTGTACATCATATAAACATACATGTTTAATACACACGAAATTAGTTGAGGACATTAAGTTAAACGTTAACAACTCGTATAACGCAGTTTATCTAAGGGAGATTGCCTGTAGCTCCATGTACCGGTGTTGACGTAAAGATCAGTTCTTGACCTGGGTTAAGCGGTGTCTGGTGATTGGAGCGCCCTTGTAAATTTTCACCAAAGAAGGATCTTTGGTTACGTGTATCATTATGCGGGATATCGGTTTCACGGCTATGGAATTGGTTGAGGTCTTCTTCAGATTTGATGAGGATTATCTCTTCATTAAATAGTTTAGCATATATTCTTCCGTCAAACGTCCAACAGTTTTTGATGATTTTATTTTTAAAACGTTCCCTGCAAGATTTGAAGATAAAGGAACGCTTTCTTGTAAGAGCTTCATTGATAAATAATTTTGTCGGTTTATTTGACTCCGAGTTTCTAATTTTTAGATTACTTTTGTTTCCATGTACCAGAGCTCTGTCCCTGTAGCTTATGAAACGAACAATTATATCGCGGTTGGATCCCTGCTTTCTTTTATCAACACGATGTGTTCTTCCGATTTGGTTTTTTGATATTTTTAGTGACCCGTCTTCTGTTAGAATTTCACTGTTTATAACGTCCATGACAAGTTAATCAGTGTCTTCTGTATCGTTTTCCTGCGGTTCGGGTATGCCACTAAATTTGAGGCACGTACGTCTTGAATATTGCTCCATGTCGTCAACTCGATTTTCGAGCAGGTGGATACGGTTGGACATAGATTCAATAACTTGCGGCTGCAAGCATGACATAAGATAATCCCTAGCATGATCGCGCTTTAAAAGTTCATAGATGAGAATTTTAAAACTTACATCATTTTTCATCATTGAATCTAGAAATGCATTTATACTGGCTGAATCATAGCTTGATGACATATCTGGGCAAGGTCGTTTTACAGATTCTGCTCGCCTATCTGTATGTTCCGTTTTAACATCTTTAGGTCTACCCATTATTCTATTTTAACACACGAACTACAGGTAACAATTCAACTTGATATGATTAGGTCACTAGCTATGGCGGGTGTGGCATGCCAGCAGGGTAAGCTTACTCTTCCGGACACCTGTTACCACTGTTTGTCGTGTATTTTGTACACGGTGAACAGTCCATATGCTGATTACACTATTTTGCCATATTACACTATTTTGCCTATACCGTTTTTTAGGACTTCGAATTTTGTCTGATGGTTTGGATTGTTCGTACTTGGTTTTATTTTATTTGTATAAACAATTTGGGTGGCAGACGGTTGTGAGCTGAGTTCAGTCGTCAATGTTATCTTAGGTTGATTTCTTATATATATAATGTATCAATATATCGCTAAATCAATTTTATAATGCTTTGTATACAACTTACATACTTGCTGCGATACACCTCGAGTCTCGTTCAAGAATCTTATAGTCTTATCTTATGTATTTAGTTCGATAATGGAGTAGTTGTCCCCTCGATCTACACCACGCTCACTAAAGTCATATACCGTACTTGTACAGATCAAAGTGAATTCATAAACAGGAAATTAAGTTATAAACCTATAAAAAAATTATCTTAAACTCGCCGTGCGTATCTGGTTTTTCAATACATTTCGAATACAATTACTGCTTTATTAACACGCAAAGTTTCAACGACGATGCTTGATGAAACGTTGCATGTTAATAAATTGGTAATGTTATTGTTATTCCAAAAATAGTGTTTAGTGTGGCCCTTACAATGTTGAATTAAATTTCACGTAGGCGCCAAACACTTATATAATATTAATAGATTAGCAAACCAACTCGTGCTAAATTCAAAATGTTTACATTGTCGCCGCGTACAAACTGGACGATTTAATGATACATTGTATATATTGACTAAACACATATTCAAAATAATTGGAGGTCGGGTGTTCGATCCATGCATTGGCCGAGAAAGTTCATTCCCCCTTTTACGGCGTGGTTTCCCCTTGTCAGTGATGCAGAACGGAGGGCCTGACAAGTCGTTCGGATGGGACGAAAACCCGAGGTCCCGTGTACACATTGGCGTGCACTTAAAAGATCCCTTGGCAGTTGGAATTCGACATAAGAGTAGGCCGTAGCACCACTGCCCGGGCAAAGATGTCCCTTTTAACACACTGTATGTCGTATGGCCATCTTCAATTAGCTCAGGTTAGGTACAGAAGAATAGTACGTCAAACCCTATTTTATTCATTTCTATGCAGGAAAGGGTTGGGGATTGCCGAATGGTTAGCATGTGCACACTGTATCATAAAGCCTGTCATTGAGTAAACTGGCGCGGTCCCGAATCCCGACTCCCCGGTTGTACGTCACAAGGGTTATAGTCGCCTGTCCAACCTCGTGGGTTTTCTCCGGGCAAGCGAATTATTGAAGTAAAATGTTAGTCCCGAAATGACCTAGTTTGTGTCGAGTGGACGTTAGATCCCATTTTCGTAACACTTTTTTGGACACAATAACTCTCCTTCTAATTTAGCTAGAATGTTTATTAGGTAAATGCCATGATGTAGTTCGAAGATGAGAATTATCTGCATGGTGTAAGCAGAGATAAGCAATTTGATTGAGACGCAATAACCTTAGTTCAAAATAAGTAAGAGTGAGGAAACTTGGTGTATAGTTTAATCATATCAATACTTTGTCTAAATTCGATAATGAGCATTTTCTGCCCAGGGTAAGCAGAGCATTAAGCAAATTTATTGAGTTCAATGATTTACATTTCAAGCTAAAGTTAAGCGGAGCTAAGCAATTTCATTGATCGATGCTTTCGGACAAGATAAATTTGATTCTATCTGATAGAGAGTGATGAAACTTAGTGTATAGTTGATAATCAGTTTGATGGCTTCATATTTTTGAAAAAAATAAATGTGCGATTAAATAATAATATGTGTCATCTAATTATTTTGGTATTCCAGCGGATGACACCATCCTCGCTGTTGGCTTGTTTGAATATCAAATTGGATAGAACACTGACTTCATAAGCCTTACTACATCCATTAAAAAACAACAACAAAAAGGCAAAACCAAAAATGTTATTCCAACATATCCACAGTAAACCACGGGAGGTCGGTCGTCGTTGAAACTGGTCTTTCTTCGTCTTGTACTGGATAATACCTTTACAGGGATTGTCAAATTTGTGAATATCTGCGAACGGTAGTCTTCCATCAGCTTGATTTGTTCATCTTCTTGATAATGATATATGGTGTAACAATAACATTCACATCCGGGGATTGTGCCTGTGGAAACTGTGTTATCTGTGATTGAAGTCGGTGTGGAGTTTCCAGAACTATGGTGTGGGATGGATGACGAAGTTGACAGGTCAGTTATTATTGGTGTTAAATGCAATATCTGGGTTTGATAATTCACAATGGTTGTCAACAATTCTATACCACTGGTTGACAGAAAGACGTTACTAACTGAATGTGAAGAAATTGTGGACATTGGACCAGCATCATCATGTGACAGTGTCGATAACTCTTCTAATTGGGTTGTTTCAGAAGATTGGTGAAGTGGTGACACCTGGCTTACTTCTTCCTGGTAGGTTGTGGATATAATTTCTTCAGAAGATTGGTGAAGTGGTGACACCTGGCTTAATTCTTTCTGGTAGGTTGTGGATATAATGTCTTCAGAAGATTGGTGAAGTGGTGATACTTCGCTTAGTTCGTCCTGGTAGGTTGTGGATATAATGTCTTCAGAAGATTGGTGAAGTGGTGACACCTCGCTTAGTTCTTCCTGGGAGGTTGTAGATATAATGTTTTCAATAGAAGTATTGGGAACAGAAGATTGGTAAAGTGGTGATACTTCGCTTAGTTCTTCCTGGTAGGTTGTGGATATAATGTCTTCAATAGTAGTATTGGGAACAGAAGATTGGTGAAGTGATGATACCTGGCTTAGTTCTTCCTGCGAGGTTGTAGAGATAATGTCTTCAGAAGATTGGTAAAGTGGTGACACCTCGCTTAGTTCTTCCTGGGAGGTTGTGGATATAATGTCTTCAGAAGATTGGTGAAGTGGTGATACTTCGCTTAGTTCTTCCTGGTAGGTTGTGGATATAATGTCTTCAGAAGATTGGTGAAGTGGTGACACCTCGCTTAGTTCTTCCTGGGAGGTTGTGGATATAATATCTTCAATAGTAGTATTGGGAACAGAAGCTGTTAATATTGATACAGATGATGGTGGAACTGTAAATATCAATGTGAAATGAAATGAAATACTTGTCTGCACCGACTGGGCTAATGGCTACGGGCATACATCATACAGTGTGCTATGTGCGACAGTATGTCCAAATTCCAACTGCGAGCGGTTAATTTGCGTGCTTACCAATAAATACACGGGACCGCGGCTTTCGTCAATATATTATTCTTTCATCATCTATTTTTGAAATGTTATAGCAAGTATTAGCCAGCTCCCTATTAAATTCTACCATACTGTATCTTTATATGTATTCTGGTATTTCATAATAATAATAATAATATGTCCATTTATATAGCGCCAAATCTACAATGCGTGCTCATAGCGCGACAGAATTACTATCCCGGTCTCTAGGATACAGGTAGGCCTGATTACCTCCCTTTACAACTCTTTGAAAGAAACCCAAACATATGCAGCTACAACTTGAAGTTTCAAGGAGCGCAACAGTTTTTTGTGTAATACATACACCATCCTACCGGTATCCATTTACAGCTGGATAGACTGGAATGCAGGGATGAAGTGTCTTATTCAAGGACACAAGAACTCGGCGAACAATTCGGGTCTCGAACCTGCAACCGTTAGGTCACAAATCCTACTCGCCAACCGTTGCATCAAATCCCTCCGTTAATCACTGTGGCCCTAAAAGTTAAATGTATTCTGGTCCGACTGTCGTAACTGAGAGCTAACTTACTTTGCATCAGCTCCCCGAAAATCTGGATTTCACAAATAGTTAGAGGAGCTACAAGTAGTGTTGTTATTCTGATGTATCTGGCAATACAGTTGGTGATTGTAAGATTCTGTACCAGATCTGGTGTCTGATGATGATAACATTCAGTGTAACATTTACTGGTGCTGTTACAGTCAACTCCCCCTGATAAAATGTAGTTACCCAATCTGTATCCTGGAATTTACACAAAAAAAAAAAACAACGGGGTTCACAGAAATAAAATCAAGTAAAGTTATTATTCTGATGTATCTAGCTGTACAGTTGGTGATCGTAGGATTTTGGACCGGATCTCATGTTTGATGATGGTAACATTCAATGTAACATTTTCTACTCCCCCTGATAAAATATAATCACCCAATCTATGTTCTGGAATTTACTAAAAAAAAATACGGATTTCATAGATTGGTCAAATCTTTCATTGAATTTGTCAAATAGCCGAAACAAGGAACACCTTAATATCGAAGCGGGGAGTTGTCCTAACATAACTCTAGGGCAAAACTAATACATAATTGGTTATGACATCGGTCACCTGAGAGCAAAGGGGAAAAAATTGCGATAAGAACCCACCTTTCTGCACCAACTGGGCAGGTTAAGCGTGCTATGAGTGACATTTTGCAAAACAGCGGCAGTTATAAACACAGGACCTGGGTTTTTGGAGTAGAAGCTCCTTTAGACACTGTTTCTTGTCAGACACTCTATTCTGCACCGTCGATCCATCCACTGAGCCAGCACCTAACTCACCGAGTCATTCGTTTGGACACGGGAAAATTTTTACAAAGTTAATAAGACCAAAAAATTTCGAGATCATAAGTTTGTTTTTGACAATTTACAGATCAAACTTTACCATTCTTATTTCTGTTATACAAAATAGCTTCTTGAACATGGTAAACTGCCTCTAGATCTACTTCCCACCATTCACCGACTGATGTTGCGACTGCAGTATGTGTACAGGAACCATTATTAAAGTCTGGATTTGTATTCCCATCCACAGCTTTATCGGCAGTGGGCTTGTTCGTGTCATAAATATTACTCTGTGTTGCTGGTTTGTTTAAGGCTAGATTTATTCCTTCTCCTGAAATATCTGAAACATCAGCCATGAATATGATATACAAGCGGGGGTCATGCAAAAAAAAATTGTTTATACAATGCGGAACCATAATTTAGTATGCCAGGGTCTGACGTGCGACAGACACATAAGCAAAAAGAATGAAGAGTTTTGGGATACAAACATATATGACATGAACTTCTAATCGGTCCAATAGAAGATAACTAGTCCAATAAGCCCACATCCATGCAGTGCCCACAGGTATGTTGAAATGTCGGCAGGGTAAAAAAAGAGAACAAGAATTAATGATCACATGTGGCAAAACTACTCATGGGATATTCCAAAAAACGATTTAATGAACATTTTCTAAGAAACCTTTTGTGGATAAACCCCCAATTCGTGAAAAACTAAAAAGGATACACAGAATCCGTATGAACGATTCTCATTATTCACTGAATTTACATTAAAACATTCATCTTGCACTGTACCGATGTCTACAACAGTAGACTATGTTACGACGTACTGAAGAAATTTATTGTGGTTCATGTCTCGTTTGTAACCACCTTGTGACCACAGTCCACAGAGCTCCGAAGTCAGCGTGTACCAAGGAGCTTTAATGAACTGGAGACGACATGACGTCATTTTACCATTATGACGATTGAAGCAATGACGCCATATTGGTTGACCCAAGAGGCGCACTAGCTGGTTAACGGTTCCCGATACACACATCATCGATATTGCGATACTAAACCTTGTATCAGATTCCAGTGTGAAGTCATGCCCCCGTAAAAGAGGTCGGGCAGTGTAGCTCGCGAGAGGTCATTTTCTTGTTTGTGGCGACTGAAAACATGGCAGATATACACGGAAACTCGACTAAACCGACCGCATGCCGACGCCCGAAGAAATTTACCATAAGAAAGCCTACTGGAGAATGTAGATTTTTTTTTAGGTTAAATTCCCGATGGTGATGAGATTGATTCAACTCGGCGCCATGAGCGTTAATCTTCAAAATCCAAACAAGTCGCACTCTAACCTGATTCCAAACTTTTCTCATAAATTATTATAGGTAGGGGCCTACGCTGAAGTCGTATTCCTTCCTTCAAGTTTTTATAATGTTTTATCAACAAATATCATAATAGGCCTAAATGTCTGACATTTTCATAGTTCATCTCCTCAGGTGCAAACCATATTTTCTAAACTTTTATCGATGAAACGCCCACTTGCATCAACTAGGTTTACAAAAAAATCTAAAAACAAATTTTATGAAAATAGAATATTTGGTCAATATGCCCCTACTCTATGGAACTCTCTCCCTCTTGAAATACGTTCTGAAACTAATATTAATGTTTTTAAATCAACAATTAAAACAATACTTTTTAAGTGACATTTTGTTCTTTCATCCATGTTGGCTACTAATGTATTCGTCATGTTACATTTATTCTTTAAGTATCTTTTAAACGTACAATGAAAATTTCATCAATGCATTAATTTGTGGTTCATTGAATTTAATTTATACAATGTAATTGTTTTTAATGGAATTTGTGTTTTAATAATCATTATAGTTTTATTATTATTATTGTAAAGCGCATAAAGATTTTTTGCCTTTTTTATGCTTTTATGTAATGCGCCATATAAGAATAAACTATTATTATTATTATTTAAATCTTGTGTCTCAATAGAGTTGATATCTAACAGACTATTTTTTTTCTAATGGTTGTGTTAATAGTGGATACGAATAAAATGTAATCCCGTTGAGTGCAACCGATAGCAGAGCAGGACGGCATATCGTCAAACGCATAAGAAAGACGCTCTTTCTGGGTCAACCAATATGGCGTCGATGACTTCACAATAATGACGTCATGCCGCCTCCACGTCATTAAAGCTCCTTGGCGTGTACCGACACACTGGCTTGTTCAGTATAGAATCCCAATTATTTTCCATTTCCCTGATCTGTCTGTTGTCTATCGAAGAATTAAACTACCTGGTCAATCAGTGCATGTCACTTGCTGGTGATTGGGATCCGCAAGTCTTTGTACGTCGACAAAAACTTGTGGATTGCGTCCTTGTAATTGCTGTCGAGCATCTTTCCGAAACATTGAATTTCAATAATTAACTTGCGCGTAGGGGTCTTTAGCCGTGGGAGGAAACCGGAGTGCCCAGGGGAAAACTACGTGGTTAAGAAGGTGCCCCTATCTCCATGCCAGGGCTCGAAACCACAGCCGCAAGCCAGAAATGACCGGCCAGCTAGAGGTCGAAGCGACACTCTAGACCACTAGGCTATCCCAACCCCCGCGTTCAATAGAACATTGATTGTACAATTATATAGTCCGGTGGCTGAAGGGGGGGGGGGGCATTGCCACCCGAGCTGTGAATTTATGAGACCAAATTTTTCTAGACCAGTTTTTCGCGTAGATTCCGAATCTTAGTTTAAACAATATTTTATTCAATAAACTGAAATGGATTGAACGAATCTGGGTGGTGAACAGGCGTTTGAGGGGGCGTTTTCGGGATATGGGGGTCTAATGTCTATGTTAGGGTGTGTGTAGGGGGTGGGGTGGGGCTGTCATTATGTGGACTTAATATATATTATTAAAACAAAAAATTGTAGGATTGCAAATCTATAAATAAGTGTTTAGGATGCCCCCGGACAACTGTTTGATGTGTGGGGTTGGGTAGCAGGTGTGCATGTGTGGAGAGGGGGGGGGGGTGTAAAATTGGAGGGAAATGATTTCACGTTGATTTAAATGACTCAAAATTGACCTGAAAAGTGTTTTCTCTAGCTTTTCGTTCAGTACCTGTATCGTCATTCAAAATATTACATTATAATGTTATAATGCATCGCAGAAAAGACTACTCAGGCAAGATGGTAATAAGGAAAGAAAGTTTTGTTATTTCTCATCACAATTAAAAGTCCTCTAGAAGATCTTTTTTTCCAGTGTCTTCTTAACCAGTAATTACGTCATCCCAGCTCTTGTTAGAAAGTTGGGAGTTAAATTGAAAAGGAAAGACAGATAGGCATTACCGCTATTTGGATTAAAAAATATCAAGATTAGTATTGCAAGTGTCAAGAATATCATAGAACTGACAAACCATCCATGAGGACACCAAAATATCTTACCTACTCCTCTCCGCATTGCAAATTAATGGAGGTACTGAAACGGCTGTAGGACAATTCGATCCCAGACAATTCGATGCCGGACAATTCGACCCGGACAATTCGTCACCAGACAATTCGTACCCGTACAATTCGTCACCAGACAATTAGTACCCAATGACAATTAGTACCAAATGACAATAAGTACCCTAGGACAATTTATACCCTAGGATAATTCGTGCCCTAGGACATATCGTACACGGACTATTTGTCCCTAAGGACAATTCACCAGACAATTTGTGCCTAAGGACAATTCGTACCCGAGGGCGAATTGTCCGGTTACTAAGGACAATTCGCCCTGCTGAAACGGCTCTAGGACAATTCGATCCCAGACAGTTGTACCCAATGACAATTCGTACCCGGACAATTCGTCACCAGACAATTAGTACCCAATGACATTTCGTACTCGGACAATTCGTACCCAAGGACAATTCGTACCCTAGGACATATCGTACACGGACTATTTGTCCCTAAGGACAATTTTGATTTTCATATTTTTATTTTTAAAATATAATTAGGCTACATACGGTACATATATCTTGTTATTTATTTTTTCCCTAATAGTAATAGTTGTAATTGAGAAAGGTACTGGAAATTTTGAGACATTATAAACTAAATATAAGAAGTTTTTAAAAACACAAAGACTGTATTTTTAAAATCATTATTTTTTTTTATATAAAGGGCCTAAAGACAGATTTCCTTTACAAATTTACCCCCCCCCCCTCCACATTCATATTACATTATTATATGTGTTGTTACCCATTTGTGTCCATTTCTAGGTTCTAAACACTGCTTATAGTTTTTAATTACACCCATTTTTAACAGTGTACCCTCGTCGTTATTAGGCTACACTAAAGTCGATACGATAAAAAGCAAAGTCTCGATTGTCCATTTAATGATTAAATCATGAAGGAAAGTTATGCAGCAAATCTGACAATTCGATCCCAGACAATTCGATGCCGGACAATTCGATGCTACACTAAAGTCGATACGATAAAAAGCAAAGTCTCGATTGTCCATTTAATGATTAAATCATGAAGGAAAGTTATGCAGCAAATCTGATCATAATACACTAAAGCTCGCAGACCAGCGATGACAACGAGAGTTGATTTTGGTCTCGATAAGTTTAACATACATTAAACATAATTTTGTAGTGATGATCGACACGTTCGCGCTGTATCATAAGGTATGTCATTGAGTCAATTTACGCGATTTCGAATCCCAAGTTGTACGTGGCAAGGAGTAGGGTCGCCTCTCAAACCTCGTGGGTTTTCTTCGGGTCCTCCATTTCCCCCCCACTGCTAAAGGCCCCTACGCACCAGCGAATTATTGAAATAAAGTTGAACAGGCAACTTAATGTCTGATTCCAATTAAGCCTTGGTTAATTTGTTAGCTATTTTCTTATTGTATATAAGGTCGGGGGTGAATAGTTAGCCCGTGCACGTTGTATCATGGGGTCTGTCATTGGGTCAACTAGCGTTGTTTAAATTCCTTGGTTGTACATGACAAGTTGTAGGGTTGCCTATTCAACCTTGTGGGCTTTCTCCGGGTCCTCCGATTTCATCCCACTACTAAAAACACCCAAGCGCAAGCGAACTATTGAAATAGAACTGAACTGTATGTTAGTCTCGAAATGACATAGTTTGTGTCGAGTGGACGTTAAATCGCCCCTCTCTCTCGCTATTGAATGTGTTTTTTTTTCAGGTAACTGTTTAAGAATTTACTTGAAAGTTGGTCTCAAGAGAAGATATTATTATTATTATTATTACCAAATTTATATAGCGCCCCTTTCACAGGTGTGTTCAAGGGCACTTTACAGTATAACAAAAACATACATTCAAAACATAAATAACACCAAGAGTGTTAGAAATACATTAAATAAGCAATTATTTCTAAAAAGGTGTTACAATTTGTTATAATTATAAGCCTTTAAAAATAAGAAAGTTTTAGTCTGGTTTTTTTAAAAGTAACTAGTGATGATGAAATTCGAACAGGCGCTTGATATTTAAAAGAACGTGCACCATAACCAGAAAGGTTTACAATTTTTTGCTTCAAAAGTAATTTATCAGATGAACGTAGGGTTCTGTCTGGGGTATATAATTCTAAAAGTTCAGATAAATACGTTGGTGCTAAATTATTAAGGCATTTGAAAGTTAAAAGTAAAATCTTAAAATCTATTCTATATTTAATGGGCAACCAGTGCAGCTGAAAGAGAACAGGGGTTATACTTGTATATTTATTCGTCAAGGTTATTAATCTAGCAGCAGTATTTTGTATTCGTTGGAGTTTGTTAATAAGTGGTAAGCCAACTAATAGAGGGTTGAAATTATCGAATATTGACGTCACAAGGGAGTTAATAGGAGATTTTGTTGCATCTCTTGATAAAAAGTTTCGTATTTTACCAATATTACGAATATTAAAATAACAAACTTTAGATATATGATTAACCTGTGCCTCCATATTCATAAAGTTATCAAACATCGCACCAATATTTCGACTAAAAGCAGTAGGGCTAATCTCACAATTACCTATAACAATGGATAAGTTAGAATGTACATGTTTATTTAATTAATATTTCGATCCCGAAAGAAGAAATTCTGTTTTATCATCGTTTAATTTAAGAAAATTCTTAGACATCCATAGTCTTAATTCATTAACACAGTCTTCAAATTTTTGTTTAGATAGGTTAAAAGAAGATGGATATTTGGGGTTAAAAGAAAAATATAACTGGGTATCATCAACATATAAGTGAAATTTAAGGTTATATTTATCTACAATATTGCTTATAGGTGACGAGTATAATATAAAAAGTATCGGACATAAAACTGATCCCTGCATAACACTAAAAGATAAAACAGTTTTCTTTTGATAATTTGCCATGTAATAAAATAGATTGTGTCCTACCCACAAAATAACTTTCTAACAGTTTCAATGCATCACTCTGTATACCAAATCTAAAACGTAATCTATGAAGAAGGATAGAATGGTCAACAGTGTCAAATGCTGCAGATAGGTCCAATAAAAGCAAAAAGACACACTTTTTATCATCTAATTCAAGAAGTATATCATTGGATTCCCTTGTTAGGACAGTTTCAGTACTATGGAATTGCTTATATGCACTTTGAAATGGCTCATCTAAGCAGTTGTCTTCTATATGGCTCTTTAGTTGGATTGCAATTAATTTTTCAAGTAATTTTGAAATGAAACTAAGATTCGAAACTGGTCTATAACTTTTAAAGATATTGGGGTCCAGATTCGGCTTTTTAATCAGTGGAATAATATATGCTAGCCTAAAAACATCAGGAATAATACAGGAATTAATACTAGAGTTAATAATATCGACAATAACATGAATAATTTCATCTAAACATTCTTTGAGTATGGATATTCGTACCAAAATCATTAAGAAAAGTCATGTTCCCAACTTTTACTAAAAAAAAGTAAGCTGGCATTGTCAGGCAGGATACGCCCACATTTTCGAGAGATGGATAGAGAACAAGCAATACCGAAAGTGATTTTTCCTAATATCAAAGGCCATAATTCCTTAAGTTACAATTTATTATGCGCAAATATCGCACAGAATCAAGATCTTTAGGTTATAAACATGCATTTCAAGTTTCATCAAGATCGAATTAAAATTGTGACCTCTACAGGGTCCACAACTTTAATATACCATATTTTTACACTATTCGCGTACAAACGACGGCCATTTTGTCTGGCAATTATGGTCCGATTTTCTAGAAATTCAAACCTAACCTTCCATAGGGTGAAACGGTGATAGAGTCAAACTTTTTTTTAAAATCGGATAATAATCGTGACCTCCAGAGGGACCATAGGGGATTTTTCGGACAATCAGGGGCCACAATACAGGAAGTTAAGATCCGATACGTGCAAATAACGAAAGGAACCAAGATCTTTGAGTTATAACAATGCATTTCAAGTTTCATCAAAATCGGTTCAAAAATGTGACCTATACAGGGTCCATAATCATGACATAGCATTTTTTAACAGTATTCGCGTACAAACGGCGGCCATTTTGTATGGTGATTTTGTTTCGTTTTCCCGAAATTTGAACTCAACCCTCTTTAGGGTGTAACGATGATATAATCAAACGATTTTTTACATCGGATAATAATTGTGACCTTCAGAGGGACCACAAGCTAAACAAAGACGATTTTGCGTATAATCAGGGGCCATAATTCAGGAAGTTACGATCCGATATGCCCAAATATCGAGAGGAACCAAGATCTTTGGGTTATAACCATGCATTTCAAGTTTCATAAAAATCCAATTTAAATTGTGACCTCAACAGGGTCCACAACCTTGATATACCATTTTTAACAGTATTCGCGTACAAACGGCGGCCATTTTGTGCGGCAATTTTGGTCCGATATTCCCGAAATTCGAACTCAACCTACCTTAGGGTGTAACGGTGATATAATCAAACGGTTGTTCAAATCGGATAATAATTGTCACCTCCAGAGGGACCACAAGCTAAAATAGGTGACTTTCGGACAATCAGGGGCCATAATTCAGGATATTACGTTCTGATAGGCGCAAATATCGAAAGGAATCAAGATCTTCGGGTTATAAACATGCATTTTAAGTTTTATCAAAATCGGTTCAAAATTGTGACCTCTATAGGGTCCACAAGCTAAAAACGTGATTTTTCGTACAATCAGGGGCCATAATCCATGAAGTTTTGATCCGATACATGCCAATATCTAAAGCAGTCGAGATCTGTTGGGGATAAAGCTATATTTTAAATTTCGGCAAAATCGGGTAAGAATTGTGATTTATAGAGAGTCCACAAACAATTGTGGGCGTATAAAAAAATCCAAACAGTCTGATTTTACGACCACTAGACAAACGGATTGCGAACACAAGTCTAGAGTCGAAACAAATGTATCCGCAAAAGCAGAACACATCACCAAGAACCAGGGCCACAAACCAGACTGGGACAACATCCATAAACATCAGAAGAAAAAGAGGAAAATCATAGAAGCCATACAAATCAAACGTCACAGTCCAGAATTAAACATGGATACAGGGTTATACATTCCAAGGGCATACGATGAACTGATTAAGAAGGAGAAATTATTATTACTATTTTTCTCACGATTCAGTTAATCTGACATGTCTAATTTCTCTTAAATCTTTTTAAGATTAGATGTTTGTAAATCTTATCAATATAATTTTACCAGTAGTGCACAGTATTTAAACCAGTGATTGTTTTCCATATAAATTGTGTTGTGTTTTTTTTTGTTGTTTTTTTTATATTTACTGTGTTACATAGTGAGAACTGCCAACTCGTTCTCTAATTTCCCAACATAATCTATCTTTAATACTAATATAAAGAAATACCTACAAATATATCTTTTGAATAATTTCACTTACTTGTAAGAAGAAATGTTATACCAACAGTAATAAACAATTTTAAAGGCATTGTTTTCTGCTGCACAACCAACTTGTAGGTGCTTCAAGAAACCATCCCAAACTTAGACTGCCTGTCTACAGCTAGTCCCCTCTCGTGTGACGTAGGTGGATCGCTATGAGCAGTATGCAACGACACGGGCAAATATCTCTTTTTGATTCAACAGTAATGCTTCTAAATTATCGATCGAAATATGTGAATATGCTGAACATTTTTCAACAAGTTTTATGCGGTTAGTAAATGAGCTAGCCTGGCTTAACTTTTAGGGTGTGGCATCGGTAATTCTTGATTCACGTTGGTATGATGAACATTTTGCAACAAGTTTTATGCGGTTAGTAAATGAACTAGTCTGGTTTAGCTTTTGGGGTGTGGTCATTTGGGGGTACCCCACCACTGAAAATGTCTGGCATCGGTGATTCTTGATACATGTGGATATGCTGAACATTTTGCAACAAATTTCACGTGGTTTGTACATGAGCTAGTCTAGCCTATTTTTGGTGTTCATTTATTTTCCCCTCATGACCACACCCATCACAACGGGCGCGACAGACGTTCATTTCCTCGACAGCAACCCCTAGGGAACCTAGTGACACATATAGAAATTGGTTAGCTTTTCAGCTAGGCTGAATCCCCCGAACTCCTGCTCTATTGGGACTATTCATAAATAATGGCATTGTATAAAGATGGACAAAACAGTACATTTATACATATCTACATAGTAACACTGTTGTTTAATTGGCTATAGTTACCATTGTCTATGGTTACATAGTATATCGTTAACTAATAGAAAACACGCACACACGTGTGTTAATCTGTAGTATATGGGTTCAATCTGGGAACAATGAGTGGAAGATAATGATAGATTTAAGAAAATTAAAGCAGATAATGGCCAATTGTTACTTATTGATTATTAAGTCGAGGAAAGTATTTTTTAAATAAAATGGTTTTCCATTAATTTCCTTTTCGTGGTGTCATCGACTTTCATTTTATAAAATTTGGAAGTTTACTTGTAGGTGTTGTGAACATTTAAAGATATGTCTATTTACAAATAAGGGCCCATTTTCAATATTACAATCCCGTCGATGGTTACGTACTCTATCCCGTAGATGCGTGGATGTCTCTCCCATATAGATATTAAAACACTCCTGGCAAGTCTGTAAACATCAGGGAGAATCCAAAACAGGAAATTAAATTATAAACCTTTCAACAAATTATATTTAACTCGCCGTGCGCATCTGCTTTAAGTTGTTATGTATCCTGGTACAAAAAAGGTTGATATTCAGAAAATATTAAGCCGTGTCATGCTAGACAACACTTAACAAATTATTCAATAAATTCTTTGTGGTCGTATAAAATACTGTTTCCTTCGTTCCAGAAAGGGATCCATTACTAGTAATATGTTTAAGTGCCACGTGCTTTCTATACCGGTGGTTAAATGGGTAAGGCGCTGGCTCGCTAGCCTTGAGGTCGGGTGTTCGATCCCTGTATTGGCCGAGAAAGTTCATCTCGATTTTCCGGCTTGGTTTCCCCTTGTCAGTGATGCAGAATAGATGGCTTGACAAGTCGTTCGGATGGGACGAAAAACCGAGGTCCCGCGTACACATTGGCATGCTCGTAAAAGATCCCTTGGCAGCTGGAATTTGATATAAGAGCAGGCCGTAGTGCCGCTGCCCTGGCCAAAATTTCCCTCATAGCACACTGTATGGCATATGTCCGTCTTCAATTAGCTCAGGTTAGGCACAGAAGAGTAGGACGTTAAACCCCATTTCACTTCATTTCTATACAAGAAAGGGTGTGGGTGGATGGCCGAATGCGCACTGTATCATAAAGCCTGCCATTGAGTCAACTTGTGTGGTTTCGAATCCCCGGTTGTACGTCACAAGGAGTAGGGTCGCCTGTCCAGCCTCGTGGGTTTACTCTGGGTCATCCGATTTCCTCCGACTGATAAAGACCCCTAAGTGCAAGCGAAAAATTAAATCATAAATGACCTAGTTTGTGTCGACTGGAGAGGAGGTGGAAGGAAATTGAGATTAGCATCAATAATTCGCTTGTGTCTAGGGGTCTTTAGCAGTGGAAGGAAGCCAGAGAGGACCCGGGGAAAACGTACAACCGGGGAATCAAAACCACGCCAGTTGACTCAATGACAGACCTTATCATAAAACGCGCACGTGCTACGCTCCCTCCCAATACGTCCTAAGTGAGCTAACACTTTAACGCAGTATTTTCTATAATATCCTAAATTAAAAACAAGATTTAGAATTCCATATACTGTACATTATAAATCAATTTTAATCAATATTACCCTGGAAGTATATAATCCTAATATCCAATAATTAAGATACAATCAGTACATGAGTCATGTACCCTATGGTCCCGGGGGCTATTTTGTTATGAACAAATAAAAACATATCCGGCAACACATTAGTAAATATTGATATAGAAACAACAATGAATTGGTGCTAAATCTATAAAAAAAATAATTCTCAAACATCAATCTTAATTAAATTGTCCAACGGATTACAACGACTTGACAGCTGATGTTAAAGGGGCAATCCCGAATTAAACCGGTGCTCAAAAATAAAAGTCTGAGAATGTATGAAAATAAAACGCCAAAATATAGGGGAATGGTGTATTAACCTTGTCTAAAAATTTCAACTCAAAATATTAAGTCGTTTGGACGTGAACGCCAAAACTGCTTATCCGGACACGTAACCCATTTAAGATTTAAGATTTCGGGTCAATTGTTTCGTTGGGTGACCTTATAACCGATTACGGCTACTTGAGAGGGTTATGCAGTAAATAGCCCATGTGCCGTACTTGATAGAGAAAGGCAAATTTCAACTACACATTTTTTTTTATAAAAAAAGGTTTGGTTTAATCCAGATACCACAAAATACACTTGGGGCACCGGTCTCAAATTCCAGAGGAAGACTGATGGGTTCAAGTCCTTTGAAAACGTATCATAAATACTGAAGTAGTTGCTCGGTCCTCGACTCGAATATTTTAAGGGATTTTAACACAAAATTAAGCAGTTTTATTCCCAAAACAAATATCGGGATTAGCCCTTTAAACACTTACAGCCCACTTCTACCTCGTTGCAACCTTTAATGAAAACTATCCTGTGTATTTCCAATACAGGTATAAAAGTATCCGTGTATAAGGAAGGGTACTGTTTATTTTCGACAAACGAACACTTTCATACAAGAATCGAAAATAAGCAGAATGAAAACAAAATTTACTTACATTGCGTAAACGACTGTCGTTCATTTGAATTGTTCACGTATTTCGCCCAACATGATTAGAAATTACAATATGTTTGTCAACCGTCATTCGAAGAAAGCACTGGGCTATTAACATGGGTTCATCCGTCTGTCTGTCTGTCTGTAACAAATTTTGGAACACAATAACTCTCCTTCTAATTTAACTAGAATGTTCACACTTGGCGTAGATGTTTATTAGGTGAATGCCATGACGGAGTTCGAAGATGAGAATTTTCTGCTTGAAGTAAGCAGAGATAAGCAAATTGATTGGGACGCGATAACTTAGTTCAAATCAAGTGATAATGGGGAAACGTAGTGTGTAGTTTTTATCACATCAATTATTTGACTAAGTTCGATAATGAGCATTTTCTTCTCAGGGTAAGCAGAGCATTAAGCAATTTTATTGGTCGATGACTTGACCGAGTTCAATGATTTTAAACATTTCAAGCCAAAGCTAAGCAGAGCTAAGCTATTTCGTTGGTCGATGCTTTGGAACAAGACAACTTTGATTCTATCTGACAGAGAGTGATGAAACTTACTGTATAGTTGATAATCAGTGTGATTGCTTCATACTTTTGAAATAAAATATGTGCGAATATTTAATAATAATTGTCATCTATTTAATTTGGTATTTCGGCGGGGGACATCAGCCTCATTGTTGGCTTGTTTCCATAAGTTATTGAATATCAAGTATAAACACACACTTTGTGACACGCTTCAAAGAAATCTTCATGACCCAGATAAATTTTGGAAAACTGTTAAATTTTTCCGACCCAAATCACAGATCTCTGACGTAATTACTCCGGGAAATTGGGTTGACCATTTCGAATCAGTTTTGAATCCATGTCTCGGGTCACAAGAGTGTGAATTATATTCTAAATTTACTTCGGATTCTGAAACTCAAACAAATGTAGTAGATAACTGTATTATTAAAAAAACCTATTTCTGAGTCAGAAGTCAAGCAATGTGCCAAGAATATGAAGTCAGGAACCTCGCCCGGTCCGGATTGAATCGGTATAGATTTCTATAAAGTCGACATTGATATCCTCATGCCATGATGGAGTTCGAAGATGAGAATTTTCTGCTTTGAGTAAGCAGAGAAAAGCAATTTGATTGTGATGCAATAACTTTAGTTTAAATTAAGTGAGAGTGAGGAAACTTTGTGTTTAGTTTAATCACATCAATACTTTGTCTAAATTCGACAATGAGCATTTTCTGCCCAGGGTAAACAGAGCATTAAGCAAATTTATTGAGTTCAATGATTGACATTTCAAGCTAAAGCTAAGCAATTTCATTGATCGATGCTCCGGAACAAGATAATTTTGATTGCTTCATACTTGTGCGATCAATTAATATGTGTCATCTATATTAAATTTAAATCACTTTACATCTATTCATATTACGTTCACATCTGATTTTAGAACCATTTTGGTCAATTTCAAGGTTTCAAAAAAAAAGAGTCATTCCAAGAAGATTAAATGTGCGTCATTAAAGCTTCTTGAGCCATTTAAGATCCACAATTCCTTTGTCATCAAAATCAAATTTATAATTAATAAAATAACACAATAATGCCAAACAAGGGAGATATTTTCCATTGCACCCTGTGTGGTTTTCTGCCTGTCGGGTAGGCGAGGCTTACAGTTTGATTTCGGGTGTGACGTCCATTTAAGCCACGCCGTTAAGGATAAACTCCATGATGAACTGTGGGTAGACATTCCCAGCTATAGTAAATAAATCAAAGGAAAGATGTATTTCCCAATATTATTGCCACCCGGAACAACAACGCTGATTGGTTAAATCCAATGAATGACGCCAGAGGGTCAAAGTCAACTTTCTTCTTCAACCTACCCGAGCTTAAAATGAAGTGAAGTCAATCGAAAATGTTTAAATTTAGATTTGTTTTTTAATCAGATAGAACACTGTCTTCATAAGCTTCAGTACGTCCATTAAAAAACAACAACAAAAAGGCAAAACCAAAAATGTTATTCCAACATATCCGCAGTAGACAACGGGAGGTCGGTCGTCGTTGAAACTGGTCTTTCTTCGTCTTGTACTGGATAATACCTTTACAGGAATTGTCAAATTTGTGAATATCTGCGATCGGTAGTCTTCTATCAGTTTGATTTTTTCATCCTCTTGATAATGATATATGGTGTGACAATAACATTCACATCCGGGGATTGTGCTTGTGGAAACTGTGTTATCTGTGATTGAAGCCGGTGTAGAGTTTCTAGAACTATGGCCTGGGGTGGATGACAAAGTTGACAGGTACGTTATAGAACTATGGCGTTGAGTGGATGGCGAAGTTGACAGGTCAGTTATTATTGGTGTTGAATGCAATACCTGGGTTTGATAATTCACAATGGTTGTCAACAATTCTATACCACTGGTTGACAGAAAGATGTTACTGACTGAATGTGAAGAATATGGGGACATTAGACCAGCATCATCATGTGACAGTGTCGATACCTCTTCTAATTGGGTTGTTTCAGAAGATTGGTGAAGTGATGATACCTGGCTCAGTTCTTCCTGGGAGGTTGTGGATATAATGTCTTCAGAAGATTGGTGAAGTGGGGATACCTCGCTTAGTTCTTCCTGGTAGGTTGTGTATATAATGTCTTCAAAAGTAGTATTGGGAACAGAAGATTGGTAAAGTGGTGACACCTCGCTTAGTTCTTCCTGGGAGGTTGTGGATATAATGTCTTCAATAGTAGTATTGGGAACAGAAGATGTTAATGTTGATACAGATGATGGCGAAACAGTAAATATACATGTGAAATGAAATGAAATACTTGTCTGCACCGACTGGGCTAATGACGATGGGCATACATCATATTGTGTGCTATGAGTGGTCCGAATTCCAACTGCGAGCGATTTTTTTGCTTGCTTACCGATGAGTACACGGGACCTCGGCTTTCGTCAATATATTCTTCTTTCATCATATAATTTTGAAATGTTATAGCAAGTATTAGCCACCTATCTATTAAATTCTCCCATAATGTATCTTTTAATGTATTCTGGTAGTTCATTCAGGCCCGACTGTCGTAACTGAGAGGTAACTTACTTTGCATCAGCTCACCGAAAATCTGGATTTCACAAATAGTTAGAGGAGCTACAAGTAGTGTTGTTATTCTGATGTATCTAGCTGTACAGTTGGTGATTGTAAGATACTGTACCGGATCTTGTGTCTGATGATGATAACATTCAGTGTAACATTTACTGGTGCTGTTACAGTCAACTCCCCCTGATAAAGTATAATTACCCAATCTGTCCTCTACAAAAACAAAAGCATTCAACGGGTTTCACAGAGATAAATTCAAGTAAAGTTATTATTCTGGTGTATCTAGCAAGGAACACCTTAATATCGAAGCGGGGAGTTCTCCTAACATACCTCTAGGGCTAAACTAATACATAATTGGTTGTGGAAAAAATTGCGATAATAACCCACCTTTCTGCACCAACTGGGCAGGTGAAGTGTGCTATGAGTGAGATTTTGTCAAACAGCGGCAGTTATAATCGTCAAAGATATTTTTACATGGACGCCAACGTTAACACAGGAACTGGGTGTTTTGGAGTAGACGCTCCTCTAGACACTGTTTCTTGTCAGACACTCTATTCTGCACCATCGATCCATCCACTGAGCCAGCATCTAACTCACCGAGTCATTCGTTTGGACAAAGAACATTTTTTGTAAAGTTAATCGGACCAAACAATTTCGAGATCATAAGTTTGTTTTTGCTTTTGACAATTTACATTAGTCTAGCCGAAGCAGAGCAGTGGGCCGTTAAACCCCATTTCATTTTATTTCAGTATTTACATATCATAAATCTGTGTTTTTTACCCTTCCTATTTCTGTTATACAAAATAGCTTCTTGAACACGATAGACTGCCTGTAGATCTACTTCCAACCATCCACCACCTGATGATTCAGCTGCAGTATGTGTACAGGAACCGTCATCAAATTCTGGACTTGTATTACCATCCACAGCTTTATCTGCAGTCGGCTCATTCGTGTAAAAAATACTACTTTGTGTTGCTGGTTTGTGTAAAGCTAGATTTATTCTTTCTCCTGAAATACCTGTAACATCAGCCATGAATATGATATACAATCCGGAGCCATGCAAGAGATGGACAACGAACAAGCTAAAAAAAAAAATTTGATACAATGCGGAACCATAATTTAGTATGTCACGGTCTGACATGCGACAGACAATAAGCCCACACAACACCCATGCAGGGGCGTACATAACGATTTTGTATGGGGGGGGGGGGTGTAGCCAAAATGCGACCGCCTGATGCACATACCCCCAGTAAGAGTGACACAGTGATGAGTTGTCTAGGGGTCATCTGCAGTAACGGATCTAGAAGCTGGGAATAACGGGTGGGGTGGGGGCGGTTTCAAATCTAGTGCACCATCCACAATCGCACCCACAATGAATGTCAACAAAATAATTGCTATAACATTAAACGTCCCAGTAGAACATTGAGAGTATTATATAGTTGTTCGCCGATCGTTGTCTCGCCTCAAAGCAGTTTTATTTAAGTTGACATAAAGTTTATGTCATATATGATGATAATATAACACTGAGAAAATTTTGACAAATTGAATCAATATCCTAGCTTTTGTTTTGGGCCATTGCTGGGAGAAAGTCTTGTGTACGACAAGTGAGCACATATTTTGATACCAACTGCTCTTATTTTGCGACCGACTTCACTGATTATGCGACTGTTAAAATAGTAATAAATAAAACAGGAACATATGCGTTACTGGGGGTGGGGGGTGGTCGCTGAATGGTTAGCAAGTGCGCACTATACCATAAAGTCTGCCATTGAGTGAACTGGCGTGGTTTCGAATCCTCGGTTGTACGTCGACCTTTGTGTCACAATGGCTTCGAATCCCCGGTTGTTCGAGTAGGGTCGCGAATTATGGAAATAAAATTGAACTATATGTTAGTCCCAAAATTATGTCAGGCCCGTAGCCAGGAAGTTTTTTTTTTTTGGGGGGGGGGGGGCAAAGATGTTTTCGGGAGGGCCAACTAGCATGGGCATCTGCATGAATTTTGCGGTAAAGGCCAATTTTCTTGTGATATTGGGGGGGGGGGGGGCAAGACTCAGTATTGGGAGGGCAGTTGCCCCCCCCCCCCGTGCCACCCCCTGGCTACGGGCCTGCCATATGTTAGTCCCGAAAAAGCCTAGTTTGTGTCGAGTGATATATTATATTATAAAAAATACCCATCTTCGCATCTACTGAGAAATATAACGGTGATGGAACGATGAATCAAGCTAGTTTCGTCTCCACATCATATCATGTATTCTTCATCTTCACCATAATCAGGGGGATCACGGTGGCTAAGTGGATAAGGCGCTGGTTCGCTAGCCTGGAGGTTGAGTCTTCGATCCCTGCATTGGCCGAGAAAGTTCATCTCGATTTTCCGGTGTGATATCCCCTTGTCAGTGATGCAGAAGGAGGGCCTGACAAGGACAGCTGCCTAGTCGTTCGGATGGAACGAAAAATTGAGGTCCCGTGTACAAATTGGAGTGCACGTAAAAGATCCCTTGGCAGTTGGAATTCAATATAAGAGTAGGCCGTAGCGCCGCTGCCCGGGCAAAATTTCCCTCACAGCACACTGTATGGCGTATGCCCGTCTTCAATTAGCCCAGGTTAGGCGCTTAAGCGTAGGGCGTTAAACCCCATTTCATTCATTCATTCATTCACCATAATCAACTTTCGGTGGCATCGCTAGCCTTCGATATTTAGTGGATTATGATCCGATTTAGTGCTTAACTTTCCTTCACGATTTAATGATTAAATAGATAACATCTAGTTTTTAACTATTAAATTGAGAACTGCCAACTCGTTATCTAATCTACCGTAACCTATTTTGAATAATAATATTAAAAAAAGACCTGCAGATATAGCTTTTGAAGAATTCCACTTACTTGTAAGAAGAAATGTAATACCAACAGTAATGAACAATTTTAAAGGCATTGTTTTCTACTGAACGACCAACTTGTAAGTGCTTCAAGAAACCATCCAAAACTTAGGCGGCCTATCTACAGCTAATTAACTCTTGTATGACGTAGGTGGCTCAGCAGAATGAGCTTCTGATTTCCGATATTAAAGATAAAATAAAAAATTTAACATTGGTACACGAATCATGTACCGTAGTGCGTATATCAGCATCAATTGTTATAAGGCCCTGGGAGAACGAGGCTAAAATATGCCACAAGTCAATGTGGTTGTTCTTATCCTGGACGCGGATTCTACACAAATGATGTAGTAAAGAAGTATTATGCGTGGTCTATGGCCAAACAAAATACTTCCGGTGTAGACTGGAATAACCAGACGCTACACTCGCCCATCGATTGGATAACTCGACGAACATTGAAATTAAAGTAAAACGAAAACAATTGAATGCAAATTATGTATACACATTCATATTACATTATTATATGTGTTGTTACCCATTTGTGTCCATTTCTAGGTTCAAAACACTGCTTATAGTTTTTAATAACACCCATTTTTAACAGTGAACCCTCGATCATTATTAGGCTACACTAAAGTCGATGCGATAAAAAGCATAGTCCCGATTGTCCATTTAATGATTAAATCATGAAGGGAAGTTATGCAGCAAATCTGATCATAATCCACTAAAGCTCGCAGACCAGCGATGACAACGACTGTTGATTTTGGGCTCGATAAGTTTAACATACATTAAACTTATCGATCACACGAACAGGGTGTGTCCACTTATTTGTGGGTGTGTCAGTCCAGAGACTGGAGCTTGGAGTCCAGTCTCCTACTGGTGGGACTACTAGCGGTGACCGGGGCAAACAAAATGTGTCTTTTCCAATTTACGTTCGAAAAAGATCTATAATAATTGGATTATCAAAAGCTGTGCCCAGGATGATATTTTTAATGTATGTATCGTAAGTGCATGCTGTAGAGTGAACCATATCAATCTATGTGTGTGGTGCTCGTTGATTGTATGAAATGTCATCATTTTGATGCCGAAATCAGAACAACTTCGTCCCTATGCGGTCACAATGAATGCTGTAATTTTGTGAAGCCCCCATCGCTCATCCTTCATCGAAATGGTTGAAAATACATGTTGTCTCCAAAGGGTGTATGAATGTACAAGTGACAAAGCGTGGGGAGAGTATGTTAAATAGAGAATCTCCTACGAGTGTTTTTTGATATCAAAAAATATCAACACAAGTTGATAAAGTAAAAAATACGAGGCTCTGCCGAGTTTTTTTTACTTTATCAACGAGTGTTGATATTTTTTGGTATCAAAAAACACGAGTTGGAGATTTTATTTATCACCCAATCCTTTCTTACATGCACAAATAAATAAATATAATTCTTTAGTATAGATTTCACTTTTACAGAACCTAATTACATTACAGCGTAGTGATACATCATTTTTTGAAAGCAGTTTAGCTATTGTATAGTCCTATATACTGAACCAGTTTTTTGCTTCAAGGTCAATTAAATAAAAGCAGTTTCCTTTTTTTTTAAAAAGTCACTCTTTACTTAAACTAAGTGGTTTCTTTAAAATAAAAGAAAGTAGTTCCTTTTTGATTGACCAATCAAATTTATGGAAAGCGATATCACCACTGTGTATATATCACAGTAGATTATGTAATTTATCACACAAGCGATATCTACTGTCAAATGTATTATTGGGTGATAAAGCTAAATCTAAAAGAATAGAAAACATGGCTAGATGTAGTAAAATTTTTGAGGATGGGATTGAGGAAGATTTAAAGAATGAATAAGAATCAAACGATGGAAGCATATGTTTTCTATTCTTTTAGATTTAGCTTTAACATACTCTCCCCACGCCTTGTTACTTGTACATTCATACACCCTTTGGAGATAACATGTATTTCCAGCCATTTCGATGCAGAGTGAGAGGTGAGTGCTTCACAAAATTACATCATTTGTTGTGACCGCATATGGACGAGGCTGTTCTGGTTTCGGCATGAAAATGATGACATTTCTAACAAGTCGCCGCCGGTAGTCCCACTAGTAGGAGACTGGTAGTCCCACGAGTAGGACACTGGACTCCAAGCTCCAGTCCCTGGACTGACACACTCACAAATAAGTGGACACACCCTCTTCGTGTGATCGATCTCCGTAGGTGACATAAGTGGGGCATTTCCACAATGTTTATTACTCGTGCTGAATTATCCCGCGAAAAATGGATTCAGCGGGTCAGATTCCATATAAAACCGTCGAGAAACAAACTTATCTCGAAAAATGTGGGTTCCCCTGTTATTTCGTAAACGGATTATTTAAAATACAATCTGGCTGATAGTGAACTAGTATCTAAAACAGACTCAGGGGTCCTATTCTATAAATAGCATTACAAACAGTGGGGTATTTCGACTTGTATGTGTCATTTTAAACGAATGAGGATTTTATTAGTTTTTTAATTAGTAACTCAAAACCCTCAAGGCTGACAGTGATTCAGTAGCGAAAAATGGATTCAGCGGGTCCGATTCCATATCAAACCGTCGAGAAAAAAAAACTTATCTCGAACAATTTGGGTCCCCCCTGCTATTTCGTAAACGGCTGCCGGACTAAATACAGGAATTAATACTAGAGTTAATAATATCGACAATAACATGAATAATTTCATCTAAACATTCTTTGAGTATGGATATTCGTACCAAAATCATTAAGAAAAGTCATGTTCCCAACTTTTACTAAAAGATAGTAAGCTGGAATTGCCAGCCAGGATACGCCCACATTTTCGAGAGATGGATAGAGAACAAGCAATACCGAAAGTGATTTTTCCTACAATCAAAGGCCAGAATTCCTTAAGTTACAATTTGTTATGCGCAAATATCGAAAAGAATCAAGATCTTTGGGTTATAAACATGCATTTCAAGTTTCATGAAGATCGAATTATAATTGTGACCTCTACAGGGTCCACAACTTTAATATACCATATTTTTACACTATTCGCGTTCAAACGACGGCCATTTTGTCTGGCAATTATGGTCCGATTTTCTAGAAATTCAAACCTAACCTTCCATAGGGTGAAACGGTGATAGAGTCAAAAGTTTTTTTTTAAATCGGATAATAATCGTGACCTCCAGATGGACCATAGGGGATTTTTCGGACAATCAGGGGCCATAATACAGGAAGTTAAGATCCGATATGTGCAAAATACGAAAGGAACCAAGATCTTTGAGTTATAACAATGCATTTCAAGTTTCATCAAAATCGGTTCAAAAATGTGACCTATACAGGGTCCATAATCATGACATAGCATTTCTTAACAGTATTCGCGTACAAACGGCGGCCATTTTGTATGGTGATTTTGTTTCGTTTTCCCGAAATTTGAACTCAACCTTCTTTAGAGTGTAACGATGATATAATCAAACGAATTTTTAAATCGGATAATAATTGTGACCTCCAGAGGGACCACAAGCTAAACAAAGGCGATTTTGCGTATAATCAGGGGTCATAATTTAGGATTTTACGATACGATATGCGCAAATATCGAAAGGAACCAAGAGCTTTGGGTTATAACGATGCATTTCAAGTTTCATCAAAATCCAAATAAAATTGTGACCTCAACAGGGTCCACAACCTTGAATTACCATTTTTAACAGTATTCGCGTACAAACGGCGGCCATTTTGTACGGCAATTTTGGTCCGATTTTCCCGAAATTCGAACTCAACCTACCTTCGGGTGTAACGGTAATGGTAAATGTACATCGTGTGACACTTTAATAAACACTACTTCTTCTTCTTCTATAATCAAACGGTTTTTCAAATCGGATAATAATTGTCACCTCCAGAGGGACCACAAGCTAAAATAGGTGACTTTCGGACAATCAGGGGCCATAATTCAGGATATTACGTTCCGATAGGCGCAAATATCGAAAGGAACCAAGATCTTCGGGTTATAAACATGCATTTTAAGTTTTATCAAAATCGGTTCAAAATTGTGACCTCTATAGGGTCCACAAGCTAAAGATAGTAAGCTGGCACTGCCAGGCAGGATACGCCCACATTTTCGAGACATGGATAGAGAACAAGCAAAACCGAAAGTGACATTTCCTACAATCAAAGGCTATAATTCATTAAATTACAATTTGATATGCGCAAATATCAAAAAGAATCAAGATCTTTAGGTTATAAACATGCATTCCAACTTTCAACAAAATCGAATTAAAATTGTGACCTATACTGGGTCCACAACCTTGATATACCATATTTTAACACTATTAGCGTACAAACGGGGGCCATTTTGTCTGGCAATTATGGTCTGATTTCCTTGAAATTCAAACTCAACCTTCCGTATGGTGTAACGGTGATAGAGTCAAGCGTTTTTTTTAAATCGGATAATAATCGTGACCTCCAGAGGGACCATAGGCGATTTTTCGGACAATCAGGGGTTATAATTCAGGAAGTTATGATCTGATATGTGCAAATAACGACAGGAACCAAGATCTTTGGGTTATAACCATGCATTTCAAGTTTCATCAAAATTGAATCAAAATTGTGACCTATACTGGGTCCACAACCTTAATATACCATTTTATAACAGTATTCGCGTACACGCGGCGGCCATTTTGTATGGCAATTTTGTTCCGAATTTTACCGAAATTCAAACTCAACCTTCCTTAGGGTGTAACGGTGATATAATCAAACGATTTTTTAAATCGGATAATAATTGTGACCTCCAGAGGGACCACAAGCTAAACAAAGACGATTTTGCGTATAATCAGGGGCCATAATTCAGGAAGTTACAATCCGATATGCGCAAATATCGAAAGAAACCAAGATCTTTAGGTTATAACCTTGCATTTCAAGTTTCATCAAAATCGAAAATTAAAATTGTGACCTCTACTGGGTCCACAACCTTGATATACCATTTTTTAAACAGTATTCGCGTACGAATGGCGGCCATTTTGTATGGTAATTTTGGTCCGATTTTTCCGAAATTTGAACTCAACCTTCCTTAGGGTGTAACGGTGATATAATCGAACGGTTTTTCAAATCGGATAATAATTGTGACCTCCAGAGGTACCACGAGCTAAAATAGGTGATTTTTCGGACAATCAGGGGCCATAATTCAGGAAATTACGTTCCGATAGGCGCAAATATCGAAAGGAGCCAAGATCTTTGGGTTATAAACATGCATGTCAAGTTTCATCAAAATCGGTTCAAAATTGTGACCTCTATAGGGTCCACAAGCTAAAAACGTGATTTTTCGTACAATCAGGGGCCATAATCCATGAAGTTTTGATCCGATACATGCCAATATCGAAAGCAGCCGAGATCTGTTGGGGATAAACCTATATTTCAAGTTTCGTCAAAATCCGACAAGAATTGTAACCTGTAGAGAGTCCACAAACAATTGTGGACGGACGTCCGGACGGACGGACGGACATCCGGACGGACGGACAGGGGCGACGACATAATACGTCCACATGAAAATGTGGGCGTATAAAAACACCCTTAATTTGTATAAAGATTTCAAATTTTGTCTTTTAATCAATCCTAGGTAAGTTTTATATCTATTATGCCAAATATTAAGGTTGCTTAAGAAAATAGAGTAGTAGGTAGGGCCGAAACGATACGTTGTGCCACGATTCGATACAGGCTGATGTCCCAGCCCAACGATACAGGTGCATCACGATACACACGCCTTTAATGTAAAATAAGCCAAAGTTTGCTTTCAGATGGAAATAAAGAAAAAATACACAATGATTCAATTTTTTTATATTGTTTAATTAGTAGATAAAAGTAAATTTATATTTAACCAATATTTTTGGCACATTTTTTTACCGGTACACCAGAGTGACTGACAATCAAGTCACGTCAAACAGATACAATGAATACAATCAAAAGACAGGTTGCACACTCGACACTGAGTCTGAAGTTTCTTTATTTACTGGGTCCACAACCTTGATATACCATTTTTTAAACAGTATTCGCGTACGAATGGCGGCCATTTTGTATGGTAATTTTGGTCCGATTTTTCCGAAATTTGAACTCAACCTTCCTTAGGGTGTAACGGTGATATAATCGAACGGTTTTTCAAATCGGATAATAATTGTGACCTCCAGAGGTACCACGAGCTAAAATAGGTGATTTTTCGGACAATCAGGGGCCATAATTCAGGAAATTACGTTCCGATAGGCGCAAATATCGAAAGGAGCCAAGATCTTTGGGTTATAAACATGCATGTCAAGTTTCATCAAAATCGGTTCAAAATTGTGACCTCTATAGGGTCCACAAGCTAAAAACGTGATTTTTCGTACAATCAGGGGCCATAATCCATGAAGTTTTGATCCGATACATGCCAATATCGAAAGCAGCCGAGATCTGTTGGGGATAAACCTATATTTCAAGTTTCGTCAAAATCCGACAAGAATTGTAACCTGTAGAGAGTCCACAAACAATTGTGGACGGACGTCCGGACGGACGGACGGACATCCGGACGGACGGACGGACAGACGGACAGGGGCGACGACATAATACGTCCACATGAAAATGTGGGCGTATAAAAACGTGATTTTTCGTACAACCAGGGGCCATAATCCATGAAGTTTTGATCCGATACATGCCAATATCTAAAGCAGTCGAGATCTTTTGGGGATAAAGCTATATTTCAAATTTCGTCAAAATCGGGTAAGAATTGTGACTTACAGAGTCCACAAACAATTGTGGACGGACAGGGGCGACGACATAATACGTCCACATGAAAATGTGGGCGTATAAAAATGCTTCTAACAGTCTGATTTTATGACCACTAGACAAACAGATTGCGGACACAAGTCTAGAGTCAAAACAAATGTATCCGCAAAAGCAGAACACATCACCAAGAACCAGGGCCACAATCCAGACTGGGACAACATCCATAAACATCAGAAGAAAAAGAGGAAAATCATAGAAGCCATCCAAACAAACGTCACAGTCCAGAATTAAACAGGGATACAGGGTTATACATTCCAAGGGCCTACGATGAACTGATTAAGGAGGAGAAATGATAATTACTATTTTTCTCACAATTCAGTTTATCTGACATTTCTTATTTCTCTTAAATCTTTTTAAGATTAGATGTTTGTAAATCTTATCAATATAATTTTACCAGTAGTGCACAGTATTTAAACCAGTGATTGTTTTCCATATAAATTGTGTTACATAGTGAGAACTGCCTACTCGTTCTCTAGTTTCCCAACATAATCTATCTTTAATACTAATATAAAGAAAGACCTACAAATATAGCTTTTGAATAATTCCACTTACTTGTAAGAAGAAATGTAATACCAACAGTAATAAACAATTTGAAAGGCATTGTTTTCTGCTGCACAACCAACTGGTAAGTGCTCCAAGAAACCATCCCAAATTTAGACTGCCTGTCTACAGCTAATCACTTCTCGTATGACGTAGGTGGATCGCTATGTGCAGTATGCAACGACACGGGCAAATATCTCTTTTTGATTCAACAGTAATGCTTCTAAATTATCGATCGAAATATGTGAATATGCTAAACATTTTGCAACAGGTTTTATGCGGTTAGTAAATGAGCTAGCATGGCTTAACTTTTTGGGGTGTGGTCATTTGGGGACGTCTGGCGGGCGTACCCCACCACTGAAAATGTCTGGCATCGGTAGATCTTGATACACGTTGGTATGCTGAACATTGTACAACAAGTTTTATGCGGTTAGTAAAAGAGCTAGTCTGGTTTAGCTTTTGGGGTGTGGTCATTTGGGGACGTCTGGCATCGGTGATTCTTGATACACGTGGATATGCTGAACATTTAGCAACCAGTTTTATGCGGTTAGTAAATGAGCTAGTCTAGCTTAGCTTTTAGGGTAGGGCATTTAGGGACGTCTGGCGGGGGAAACCCACCACTGAAAATGTCTGGCATCGGTGATTCTTGATACATGTGGATATGCTGAACATTTTACAACAAATTTCATGCGGTTAGTAAATGAGCTAGTCTAGCTTAGTTATTAGGTAGGGCATTTAGGGACGTCTGGCGGGGGTACCCCACCACTGAAATTGTCTGGCATCGGTGATTCTTGATACATGTGGATATGCTGAACATTTTACAACATATTTCATGCGGTTAGTAAATGAGCTAGTCTAGCTTAGTTTTTAGGTAGGGTATTTAGGGACGTCTGGCGGGGGTACCCCACCACTGAAAATGTCTGACATCGGTGATTCTTGATACTCGTTGGTATGCTAAACATTTTGCAACAAGTTTCACGTGGTTAGGCGACATAAAAAAAAATAGTTGGTGATCATCCTCGCCCGTCCAGAAAATTCTACCCGACCAGAATTTTTTTAAATTTTTTATTTTCAAAATTTACCATATTACGATGTTTAAAACCAATGCTAAAAGTTCCAAATAGTAGCCAGGCTACGAAATTTCAAATGAAACGAGCGGATATAATAATTGACACGTGTTCCAATATGCGTGGGACTGAATGACATTTAACAAATTGCGACCCGTTAACGGCAGCAATGGCCGACATTTTCGTTCGCATGCGTACAAAACCTAATACAATATTTGGAATACAATACAACCTGGAACTATAATATTTAGATGGGAATAGGTCTTGCCGATTCTGAATCACATGGAACAGTCTCTCGAATAAATGTAACAACAGATTTTCGGAATGACACGGAAGTCATGAATGACTAAATCAACCAATTATTAGTGATCGTTAGTCGTTATAAATGCAAATCGTTGTGGTTTTTTTTGGGAGGGTTATTTACGGATTCTTCTGGTGATCTTAATATTCGCAAACTACAATATTATTATGAAAGTTGATGTCTAAAAAGAATATCGATCCAAACATGATATGAATTGAAACATTTTGTAATATTTGATATCCTGCAAAATTAAATAAACCAGTCGGCACTACCTGTATAGGCCTAAGTGTTCAGTTATATAAATCTCTTAATTATATTATCTGACCGAATCCCTTCCGGAATATCTAAAGTTTAAATATTTAATCTGTACAATATAGCCTATGCAAATGGAGATCCTTTATATGCAGATAAGTTGTGTTTTGACATGAAAGGTTAATATTCCTGTTCTGTATATATATATTCATTAAAAAAAATAAAAACCTCCCTCCCTCCCACATTTTTTGAAAAAAAAGAATGATCACCAACTAATTTTTTTTATGTGGCCTTAGTACATGAGCTTGTCTAGCCTATTTTTGATGTCCATTAAATTTGCCCCTCATGACCACACCACCACAACGGGCGCGACATACGTTCATATCCTGTGACAGCAACCCCTAGGGAACCTTGTGACACAAATAGAAATTGGTAAGCTTTTCAGCTAGGCTGAACCCCCCGGGCTCCTGCTCTATTGGGACTATTCATAAATAATATCATTGTATAAAGATGGACAAAACAGTATATTTATACATATCTACATAGTAACACTGTTATTTAATTGGCTATAGTTACCATTGTCTATGATTACATAGTATATCGTTACAACAAAGGTCATTCAACTGTAGACCATATCTTCACATTGTTTGGTCTCGCACAGAAATATCTGTCCAAACCTAGGGGGCGCTCCTATACACTGTTTGTCGATTTTTCCAAGGCAATTGACTCTATTAACCGGTCTAAACTGTTGTCCCTACTTTTACAAACTGGTGTTGGTGGGAGAATGTATATTGCACTTAAGTCCATGTATAGTTCAGTATCATCATGTGTCAAAATTGGGAACCGGCTCACTCCCTTTTTTGAATGTGTTTCCGGAGTAAGGCAGGGATGCACTCTTAGTCCTATTTTATTTTGTTTTTATATAAACAAGTTGGTTAAAATATTATGGAAAATGGGGATGTAAGAGTTATTTTTACCACTCAAGACATTGATGATATCATTTTGTTGCTATATGCAGATGACCTGGGTATTTTAGGTGACTCGGTTGGTAATTTGCAGAGAAAAATCAATATTTTGGATAAGTTTTGTACTGAATTTAATTTATCTGTGAACACCACAAAAACCAAGGTTGTTGTATTTAGGAACGGGGGAGCACTAAGGAATAATGAAAGTTTTTTCCTGGCAAACAATTGTTAAAGTGTGTCACTAACTATAACTATTTAGGCATACTGTTCTCATCAAGATTGTCATGGAGCATGGCTCTGTATAATTTGTCATTGAAGGCTGAAAAGTCATTGAACCCCTATCAAATGTTTATTCCAGAAAACACATCCATCCATTGAACTCTCATTCAAAACATTTGACGCAATCATCAAACCAATTCTACTTTATGGCTCACAGGTTTGGGGATTCGAGTTCCGCTGTGACATTGAACGTGTTCACTCTAAATTCGCTAAATATGTGCTAGAAATCCACAAGAGCTCCACTACATCCGGAGCCTTAGGCAAAAGTGGCCGCCTCGACTTGTCTGTTTCATACATGACATCCTGTATAAAGTATTGGACAAAGTTAATCGGTATGTCCCATAACAGATATCCCAAACAGGTTCATCTTATGCTATGTAAACTTGATGAATTAGGTAGGGCAACCAGAATAAGAATTTTGTTAAGTTCTCTAGGTTTAGCCTATATATGGTATTCTCAGTGTGTTGGTAATGTAAAGTTATTTATTGTATCTCTGAAAAAAGACTGTCGGATATCAATAGGTAAGATTGGTCTGTTGGTGATGTATATCTAAATGTATTATTACCACACCACTGTCTTGCCTGACCACTTTATTGTATTATGATTTGGATCCTTAATAAACAATATTATTATATCGGGCGTATGCCCGTCCAATTAGCCCAGGTTAGGTGCAGAAGAGTAGGACTTTAAACCCCTATTTCATTTCATTTGTATACAAGAAATGGTGGGGTGGGGTGGATGGCCGAATGTGCGCACTGTATCATAAAGCCTATCATTGAGTTGACTTGCGTGGTTTCGAATCCCCGGCTGTACGTCACAAGGAGTAGGTTCGCCTGTCCAACTTCGTTGAATTTCTCCGGGTCCGAATTATTGAAATAAAATTAAACCATAAATGACCTAGTTTGTGTCTAGTGGAGAGGAGAAGGGAGGAAATGATTCGCTTGTGTGTAGGGGTCTTAAGCAGTGGGGGGGGGAACCAGAGAGGACCCGGGCAAAACACGCGGGGCTGGACAAGCGAGCATACTCCTTGCTACGTACAACCGGGGAATCAACAGGGACCTTTCGCATCGGTACGAAAACGAATACGTCATCGATTCGTGTGTACTTGTGACATCAATCCGTAATAAGTGTTCGGCCAGTGAAAAACGTTACGCGTACGGAGCTGGATTTACGTAGGATGCAAACGAATATTTTACAAGGCCTTGTGTATCTTGTTGATTGTGTCGAGTATGTAGAATGTGCTCAAATACAATATTCTGCTTTTATTGTAGTACATCTGCCAAAATGTCGATTGAAAACTTTGCCTTGACCAAGAAGTTCATGAAGTGGAAATTAACGCCATCTAGCTTAAATCGTACGTCTGATTGCGAAACCGCGTTTTAGAGCCTTAGCGGATACGAAAACGTAAACGTTTGGTGTTCGTTTTGTACCGATGTAAAAGGTCCCTAATGACAGACCTTATCATAAAACGTACACGTGCTACGCCCCCCCCCTTCCTCTTTAAGACAATATTTTCTATAGTATTCGAAATTAAAAACAAGAATTAGAATTCCATATACATTATAAATCAATTTTAATCAATATTGCCGTGAAAGTATATAATCCTAATATCCAATAATTAAGATACAATTAACATCTTATAATCAGTACACGAGTCGTGTACCCTATGGTTTTTACCCTATGGTTTCGGTGCTAGTTTGTAATGAACAAATAAAAACATATTCTACAACATAATGTGGGATTAATTAGTAAAGACTGATTCACAAACGACAAAATAAAACTTTTAAAAAGGTGTAGAACGTTCTAAGCAGGCGTTAACGTTCACTTACTTCACCGAACATAACTGATTAGAAAGGTGTAGAATGTTCTAAGCAGGCGTTAACGTTCACTTATTTCACCAAGCATAACTGATTAGAAATTACAATATCGAAGAAAGCAGGAGACTATTAAAATGGCTCCGTCCGTCCGCCTGCCTTTCCCCATCTGCCTGTGCCCATGTCTGTCTGCTCGTAACACTTTTTAGACACAATAGCTCTTCTAATTGAGCTAGAATGTTCACACTTGGCGTAGATGTTTATTAGGCGAATGCCATGATGGAGTTCGAAGATGAGAATTTTCTGCTTTGAGTAAGCAGAGAAAAGCAATTTGATTGTGACGCAATAAGTTTAGTTTAAATTAAGTGAGAGTGAGGAAACTTGGTGTTTAGTTTAATCACATCAATACTTTGTCTAAATTCGACAATGAGCATTTTCTACACAGGATAAGCAGAGCATTAAGCAAATTTATTGAGTTCAATGATTGACATTTCAAGCTAAAGCTCAGCAATTTCATTCATCGATGCTCCGGAACAAGATAATTTTGACTGCTTCATACTTGTGCGATTAATTAATATGTGTCATCTATATTGAATATCAATCACTTTACATACATTCATATTACATTAACATCTGATTTTAGAACCATTTTGGTCAATTCCAAGGTTTCAAAAAAAAAGAGTCATTCCAAGAAGATTAAATGTGCGTCATTAAAGCTTCTTGAGCCATTTAAGATCCACAATTCCTTTGTCATCAAAAATCAAATTTATAATTAATAAAATAACACAATAATGCCAAACAAGGGAGATATTTTCCATTGCACCCTGTGTTGTTTTCTGCCTGTCGGGTAGGCGAGGCTTACAGTTTGATTTCGGGTGTGACGTCCATTTATGCCACGCCGTTAAGGATAAACTCCATGATGAACTGTGGGTAGACATTCCCAGCTATAGTAAATAAATCAAAGGAAAGATGTATTTCCCAATATTATTGCCACCTGGAACCACAACGCTGATTGGTTAAATCGAATGACTGACGTCAACTTTCTTCTTCAACCTACCCGAGCTTAAAATGAAGTGAAGTCAATCGAAAATGTTTAAATTTAGATTTGTTTTTTAATCAGATAGAACACTGTCTTCATAAGCTTCAGTACATCCATTAAAAAACAACAACAAAAAGGCAAAACCAAAAATGTTATTCCAACATATCCGCAGTAGACAGCGGGAGGTCGGTCATCGTTGAAACTGGTCTTTCTTCGTCTTGTACTGGATAATACCTTTACAGGAATTGTCAAATTTGTGAATATCTGCGATCGGTAGTCTTCTATCAGTTTGATTTGTTCATCCTCTTGATAATGATATATAGTGTGACAATAACATTCACATCCGGGGATTGTGCTTGTGGAAACTGTGTTATCTGTGATTGAAGCCGGTGTAGAGTTTCTAGAACTATGGCATGGGGTGGATGACAAAGTTGACAGGTAAGTTATAGAACTATGGCGTTGAGTGGATGGCGAAGTTGACAGGTCAGTTATTATTGGTGTTGAATGCAGTATCTGGGTTTGATAATTCACAATGGTTGTCAACAATTCTATACCACTGGTTGACAGAAAGACGTTACTGACTGAATGCGAAGAATATGGGGACATTGGACCAGCATCACCATGTGACAGTGTCGATACCTCTTCTAATTGGGTTGTTTCAGAAGATTGGTGAAGTGATGATACCAGGCTCAGTTCTTCCTGGTAGGTTGTGGATATAATGTCTTCATTAGTAGTATTGAGAACAGAAGATTGGTGAACTGGTGATACCTCGCTTAGTTCTTCCTGGGAGGTTGTGGATATAATGTCTTCAGAAGATTGGTGAAGTGGTGATACCTCGCTTAGTTCTTCCTGGGAGGTTGTGGATATAATGTCTTCAGAAGATTGGTGAAGTGGTGATACCTCGCTTAGTTCTTGCTGGTAGGTTGTAGATATAATGTCTTTAATAGTAGTATTGGGAACAGAAGATTGGTGAAGTGGTGATACCTCGCTTAGTTCTTCCTGGGAGGTTGTGGATATAATATCTTCAGAAGATTGGTTAAGTGGTGATACCTCGCTTAGTTCTTCCTGGTAGGTTGTGTATATAATGTCTTCAATAGTAGTATTGGGAACAGAAGATTGGTAAAGTGGTGACACCTCGCTTAGTTCTTCCTGGGAGGTTGTGGATATAATGTCTTCAATAGTAGTATTGGGAACAGAAGATGTTAATATTGATACAGATGATGGCGAAACTGTAAATATAAATGTGAAATGAAATGAAATACTTGTCTGCACCGACTGGGCTAATGGCTACTGGCATACATCATATAGTGTGCTATGAGCGACAGTATGTCCAAATCCCAACTGCGAGCGATTTATTTGCTTGCTTACCAATGAGTACACGGGACCTCGGCTTTCGTTAATATATTCTTCTTTCATCATATATTTTTGAAATGTTTATTTATAATTAGCAAGTATTAGCCAGCTCTCTATTAAATTCTCCCATAATGTATCTTTTAATGTATTCTGGTATTTTATGCAGAGGCCCGACTCGTCACTGAGAGGTAACTTACTTTGCATCAGCTCACCGAAAATCTGGATTTCACAAATAGTTAGATAATCTGCAACTAGGGTTGTTATTCGTATGTATCTAGCGGTACAGTTGGTGATTGTAAGATTCTGTACCGGATCTGGTGTTTGATGATGATAACATTCAGTGTAACATTTACTGGTGCTGTTACAGTCAACTCCCCCTGATAAAGTATAATTACCCAATCTTTCCTCTACAAAAACAAAAGCAATCAACGGGTTTCACAGAGATAAATTCAAGTAAAGTTATTATTCTGGTGTATCTAGCAAGGAACACCTTAATACCGAAGCGGGGAGTTCTCCTAACATATCCCTAGGGCTAAACTAATACATAATTGGTAGTGACATCGGTCACCTGAGAGCAAAGGGCAAAAAATTGCGATAAGAACCCACCTTTCTGCACCAACTGGGAAGGTGAAGTGTGCTATGAGTGAGATTTTGCCAAACAGCGGCAGTTATAATCCTCAAAGATATTTTTACATGGACGCCAACGTTAACACAGGAACAGGTTTTTTTGGAGTAGACGCTCCTTTAGACACTGTTTCTTGTCAGACACTCTATTCTGCACCATCGATCCATCCACTGAGCCAGCATCTATCCATCCACTGACTCACCGAGTCATTCGTTTGGACAAAGAAAGTTTTTTGCAAAGTTAATCGGACCAAGTTTGTTTTTGCTTTTGACAATTTACATTAGTCTAGCCGAAGCAGAGCAGTGGGCCGTTAAACCCCATTTCATTTTATTTCAGTATTTCCATATCATAAATCTGTGTTTTTTACCCCTCTTATTTCTGTTATACAAAATAGCTTCTTGAACATGATAGACTGCCTGTAGATCTACTTCCCACCATTCACCGGCTGATGTTGTAGCATCAGTATGTGCACATGAACCTTTAGAAAACTCTGGATTTGTATTACCATCCACAGCTTTATCTGCAGTGGGATCGTTCCCATAAAAGTACTACTCTGCGTTGCTGGTTTGTGTAAAGCTAGATTTATTCTTTCACCTGAAATATCTGAAACATCAGCCATGAAAAGGATATGCAAGCGGGGGCTATGCAAGAGATGGACAACGAACAAGCTAAAAAAAAATTATACAATGCGGAACCATAATTTAGTATGTCACGGTCTGACATGCGACAGACACATTAGCAAAAAGAATCAAGATTTTGGGGATATAAAACATATATGATATGAACTTCTAATCGGTAATATAGAAGATAGCTACGCCAATAAGCCCACACAACACCTATACAGGGGCGTACATAACGATTTTGTATGGGGGGGGTGTTTAGCCAAAATGCGACCGACTGATGCACATACCCCCAGTAAGAGTGATACAGTGATGAGTTGTCATTTGCAGTAAGGGATCTAGAAGCTGGGAATAAGGGGTGGGATGGGGCGGTTTGAAATCTAGTGCACCATCCACAATCGCACCCACAATGAATGTCAACAAAATACTGGCTATAACATTAAACGTCCCAGTAGAACATTGAGAGTATTATATAGTTGTTCGCCGATCATTGTCTAGCCTTAAGCAGTTTTATTTAAGTTGCCATAAAGTTTATGTCATATATGGTGATTGTGCCTATAACCCTGAGCAACCTGAGAAAGTCTTGTTGACTAGAGGACCAGAAATGTGACATGATTAACATCGGCCGAAGTGAGAGGACGTGTGTTTATAACGCTCCGCGAGGTGGTCAACCGTGACCTGATGAGTTAATAATGAATTATACAATGTGATTTCATCGACCAATAATGCAATATGTGCATTTTCTACTGTTTTTAGCAAAACTAGCAGATTACACATCTTAAAAGTTAAGTAATATAGTAAAAAGATTTTTAGTTTATACAACATTTACTATTGATTGTGAGGAGTATTCAGTCCGGCCATGTTGACTTTACTATGCTAGTAGTGTACTCACGACAAACAAATCGGGGCCCTCCAGCATGAGCAGTAATAAAAATGTCGATAAAAGCAAGAAAAAGAACAGCAAAAAAATAAAATCTGACAACTCAAACAAACGAAAAAGGGCGGACGCTTCTTCTTCTGACAACACAGCAGCCTCATGTGACACAACTAGTTTTCTAGACACTTTGTTAAAGGATGAACAGTCGTTAAAAACCTTTATTGGCGATCTATTGAAAAATGATAACGCGAGAGCCCATTTACTATCTCAACTTCAGCCCGATATTATAAATAACTTGAATGAGCGTATAACTCACTTAGAAAATAAGATTGATGATCTGGAACAATACTCTAGACGTACATGTCTCAAGTTTAGCGGTATACCTGAAGTGGGACAGGGTGAAAGGGAAAACACCGATTATATTGTTCTTGACATTATAAATTATGAAATTACAAATCATTTGAATATCCAACTTTCATTAAATGATATAGGCAGAACGCATCGCGTTGGTCCGGTACGCCCAGGACATTACCGGGACATTATAGTTCGTTTTATAAGCTATCGATGCAGAGCTCTAGTATTTGGAAACAAAAAACGCCTAAACATAAACAATAACCGCAGAAACTTTAACATATATATTAACGAAGCCCTAACTAAAAGTAGGTCGCTATTGTATCGGAAAACCAGAGACCTCTACAAAAACAAGCTTATAGGCGGTTGTTGGACAAACGACGGTAGAATTATGGTGAAATCTCTAGACGGTAAAATATCTACAGTCAATTATGATACCGAACTTAGTCAGTTCATAAGGCCCCAGGGTACCCTTGCCAATGCAGCAACTGCCAACAATATTTGTCTGCCTATTAACGAACAAACGGAATTAAAATCAGTGGATCGGAGTCACAGCGATGCAGCTCCAAACACTATCCAAGAATTGAACTCTGGAGGTCCGCTATCATCTACCCCTACAAACTACGACACTCTATCAAACGAAGGTTTTCAAACGGTTAGCGCAAGAACAAGAAGGGGAAACGACATTTATTTTCCTGATGATAATCGGTTTTCACTACCTACACCAAATCTGTATAATACATCTAAATCTTACCTTTCTAAATGAGTTATTTAAATCTACTATCAATAAACGTTCGAGGTATAAGGTGCAAATACAAAAGATTAAAAATATTCTCATGGCTACGGAAACAAAATAATGACATAACATTTATTCAAGAAAGCCATTCTACCATTTTAGATGAAAGGTCATGGAGAAATGAATGGAAAGGTGATATTTTTTCGCTCATGGTAAATCTAATTGCGCTGGAACCATTGTTCTGATTAATAATAATAATAATAATAATATTAGCAATGTATCAAAAGACCGCTACGGCGGTAATTATAAAATTTAAAAAAAGGGTCAGTTAAAATTTTTCGAAATAATCAATAAATATGATCTTTTGGATATATACAGGCAGAAAAATCCAGATTGTATGAAATACACCTGGAGACAAAAATCACCCTTTAATCAGAGTCGCATAGACTTCTGGCTTTTATCAGACTTCCTTTCAAATCTTTGTGCCAATACAAAAATTATACCAACCTTTTTTAGTGATCACTCTGCTATAACACTAACTATAAAACTTAACAATGAAAGTAAAGGGCCAGGTCTCTGGATTTTTAATGCCACTTTATGTCACGATAACAGTTATAAAAAACAGATTATAGAAAATATAGATAAATGGGCAATAGAATATCATGAACAGAATGATAGTAGGGGACTATGGGATTTTATCAAGTACCAAATAAAAACCTATGTTATAAGTTACTCAAAAAGAAAGCAAAAAGTAAAACAAAATTTAAAGATAGTAAGCTGGCACTGCCAGGCAGGATACGCCCACATTTTCGAGAGATGGATAGAGAAAAAGCAAAACGAAAAGTGATTTTTCCTACAATCAAAGGCTATAATTCATTAAATTACAATTTGATATGCGCAAATATCGAAAAGAATCAAGATCTTTAGGTTATAAACATGCATTTCAAGTTTCATCAAAATCGAATTAAAATTGTGACCTATACTGAGTCCACAACATTGACATACCATATTTTAACACTATAAGCGTACAGACGGCGGCCATTTTGTCTGGCAATTATGGTCTGATTTCCCTGAAATTTAAACTCCTTCCGTATGCTGTAACGGTGATAGAGTCAAGCGTTTTTTTAAATCAGATAATAATCGTGACCTCCAGAGGGACCATAGGCGATTTTTCAGACAATCAGCTGCCATAATTCAGGAAGTTATGATCTGATATGTGCAAATAACGAAAGAAACCAAGATCTTTGGATTATAACCATGCATTTCAAGTTTCATGAAAATTGTGACCTATACTGTGTCCACAACCTTGATATACCATTTTATAAAAGTATTCGCGTACACGCGGCAGCCATTTTGTATGGCAAATTTGTTCCGAATTTTTCCGAAATTCGAAGTCAACCTTTCTTAGGGTGTAACGATGATATAATCAAATGATTCTTTAAATCAGATAATAATTGTGACCTCCAGAAGGACCACAAGCTAAACAAAGACGATTTTGCGTATAATCAGGGGCCATAATTCAGGAAGTTACGATCCGATATGCCCAAATATCGAGAGGAACCAAGATCTTTGGGTTATAACCATGCATTTCAAGTTTCATCAAAATCGAATTAAAGTGTGACCTCTACAGGGTCCACAACCTTGAGATACCATTTTTTAACAGTATTCGCGTACTAATGGCGGTCATTTTGGTCCAATTTTTCCGAAATTCGAACTAAACCTTCCTTAGCGCGTAACGATGATAAAATCAAACGATTTTTTAAATCAGATAATAATTGTGACCTCCAGAGGGACCACAAGCTAAACGAAGACAGTTTTGCGTATAATCAGGGGCCATAATTCAGGAAGTTACGACCCGATATACACAAATATCGAAAGGAACCAAGATCTTTGGGTTATAACCATGCATTTCAAGTTTCATCAAAATCGAATTAAAATTGTGACCTCTACAGGGTCCACAACCTTGATATACCATTTTTTAACAGTATTCGCGTACGAATGGCGGCCATTTTGTATGGCAATTTTGGTCCAATTTTTCCGAAATTCGAACTCGATCTTCCTTAGGGTGTAACGGTGATATAATAAAACGATTTTTTAAATCGGATAATTATTGTAACCCCCAGAGGGACCACAAGAAAAACCATGGCGATTTTGCGTATAATCAGGGGCCATAATTCAGGAAGTTACAATCCGATATACGCAAATATCGAAAGGAACCAAGATCTTTGTGTTATAACCATGCATTTCAAGTTTCATCAAAATAGAATTAAAATTGTGACGTCTACAGGGTCCACAACCTTGATATACCATTTTTTAACAGTATTCGCGTACAAACAGCGGCCATTTTGTATGGTAATTTTGGTCCGATTTTTCCGAAATTCGAACTCAACCTTCCTTAGGGTGTAACGGTGATATAATCGAACGGTTTTTAAAATCGGATAATAATTGTGACCTCCAGAGGTACGAGGAGCTAAAATAGGTGATTTTTCGGACAATCAGGGGCCATAATTCAGTAAATTACGTTCTGATAGGCGCAAATATCGAAAGGACTCAAGATCTTTGGGTTATAAACATGCATGTTAAGTTTCATCAAAATCGGTTTAAAATTGTGACCTCTATAGGGTCCACAAGCTAAAAACGTGATTTTTCGTACAATCAGGGGCCATAATCCGTGAAGTTTTGATCCGATACATGCGAATATCGAAAGCAGCCGAGATCTTTTCGAGATAAACCTATATTTTAAGTTTCGTTAAAATCGGACAAGAATTGTGACCTGTAGAGAGTCCACAAACAATTGTGGACGGACGGACGGACGGACAGACAGACAGACGTCCGGACGTCCGGACGGACAGGGGCGACGACATAATACGTCCACATGAAAATGTGGGCGTATAAAAAACAAGTTAACGAATGAAATTAAATCACTAGAAAATAATTTATCGGAGAATAACTATACACAACTTCTGTATTTACAAAAGCAATTAGATCAAATATATGTTGAGGAAACCAAAGGAGCAATCTTGAGATCCAAGACAGCCTGGTACGAAAAGGGTGAAAAAAATACAAAGTTTTTTCTCAATTTAGAGACGCGTAACAAAAAATTAACATCCATATCTAGCATTCAAAAAGCCAATAGCGAAATCACATTCTGTAAAAAGGAAATTACAACAGAAATATATAACTTCTATCAAAATTTATACTCAGATGGATGTTTAACGTCCTACTCAGAAAAACGAGAATTAAATGTAGTTACACATGATCTTCCGAAACTATGTGACTACCAAAGTCAAGAGTTAGAAGAAAAAATAAGCAATATAGAGTGCCAAAGGGCGATCGAATCATTCAAAGACAACAAATCACCTGGAAACGATGGAATTACCATCGAATTTTACAGATCATTCTGGCCTTCCATAGCAAAATATGTTTTAAAATGTTATGATAGTTCTTTTGAAAATGAATCATTGTCCTCCTCACAAAAACAATCAATAATAAAACTTATACCAAAAACAGATAAGGATAGATCACTGTTAAATAACTGGAGACCAATCACATTAATTAACGTTGATGTAAAAATAATTAGCAAAGTCTTAAATAATCGACTGAGGGATCATTTACCGCTACTAATTCATCCATGTCAAACTGGTTTATAAAAGGTCGTCATATTCAAGAAAATACTAGGGTAATACATGACCTAATACATATCTCGAAAAAGAAAGAAATTACAGGTTTTCTGATGGCATTGGACTTCCGTAAAGCTTTTGATAGCATTTCTCACGACTTTATTTTTAAAACTTTAAATGTGTTCGGTTTTAAATCAAACTTTGTCAGATGGATAAGTACTCTTTACAAAAATATTACATGTGCAGTTTTAAACAAAGGATTTACTACCAACTATTTTGATGTTAAGCGGGGTGTTAGACAAGGGGATCCACTAAGTTCAAGTATCTTTAATCTTTGTATTGAAATACTATTAAATCAGATAAGACATAACATAAATATATTTGGAATACAATTTGGAAAACAAAATATTAAGGTTACAGCTTTTGCTGATGATGTGACAGTATTTTTAAGAGATTATAAATCTGCAAGAAATCTACTTGAGGTCTTAAAATTATTTTATAAAATTTCAGGTTTAGAAATCAACTTATCAAAAACTGAAATATATAATCTAAATTATAAAAACTTTAATAATGATGAAGAAATCAAATTTCTCAGAATTAAAATATGTACAAATCATATCAAAATATTAGGAATATACTTTTCCTATGATGAAAATATATCATTTAAATTAAACTTCAACGATAAATATCAAGAGATCGAGCAAACATTAAGTAAATGGAACAATCGATGTCTATCATTAATGGGAAAAATACAGATTGTAAAAACATTTGCCACTCCTAAAATTTTATATCCTTCACTATCAATACCAATTCCCGTTAATTTAATTAAAGAATTTAACAGAATAGTATACAAATTTATCTGGGATGGAAATGATAAAATTAAACGAAACGTATTAATTCAAAACTATGAAAAAGGTGGACTTAAAATGATTGATATTGAATCAATGTTAAAGGCGCAATGTATATTCTGGATAAAGAAAATTGTAGATGATAAAACAGAACAACCTTGGAAAGTACTATACAACTTTATGCTAAAAGAGTACGGTGGACATATATTGCCAATGTGTAACTATAAATCGACATTAATACAACTACCAACATTCTATACAAATCTCTATCAAAACTGGGAAGATGTATTTACAAGACACATTGATACTAGTGATAATCTTGGAGATAAACTTATTTGGAATAATAGAAATATAATAATAAACAACAAGCTAATATATAATTCAAATCTATTAAATGATAATATTGTATATGTAAAAGATTTAAATACTGATAATTACAACAGTGAACAAAATAAATTAACTTTTCAAGGTATCAAGTCGAAAATAGGAAAGCTGTTAAACCTTTCCACTTGTATCTACAATCCTAGCCCGACATCAATCTGTGACTATCTTAATAAAATATTAAACATAATATACAATAATTCAATCTGTAAAATTAGATCTAAAGATGTGTACAATAAATTAATCCTAGAAAAACTCACTAAACCAACATCGATTTCAAAATGGCGTCATCACTATCGATGATTTTTATAAATATTTTAAATTAATTTATAAAATTCTACCGGACACAAAACTTAGAACATTTCAGTATAAGTATCTACATAATATAATATTTACAAATGACACTTTACTCAAATGGAAATTAAAATCTTCTAACTTATGTGATTTCTGCACTGCCGCCATTGAAAATATTGAACATCATTTCTACTACTGTTATTACTCTAGTAAAATTTGGTCTGAATTTCATAAACTAATTAATAAATTAGATATAGAAATCGTTTTGAAAAGGAAAAATATTCACTTTGGATTTTTTGACCAAAACACTTTTCTTAATAGGCCAGACTGGACCATAACAAACCATCTTTTATTCTTAACTAAATATTATATCTACTGCGAAAAAATTAAAAATAGTACTCCGCAAAAGAATACATATATATCACTTATAAAAAACATAGCTAATATAGAAAATAATATTCATAACGAGAGTAGAAGTAATTGGACACGTATATTGGAAATGAATTTATAATATCAATATGTAATGTATGTTTTTTTTGGGAGGGGAGGTGGGTTGGGGTTTTTTTTGGGGGGAGGGGGGTGTTTTGTTTTTCTTTATGTATTGTATTGTATTATATTGTACTGTACTGCTGTACTGTGTTGTATTGTAATGTATATTTTGTTGTATTATATAGTTTTGTAATGTATCTTAACTTTAAAAAAAAAGAAAAAAAAAAGAGACAGTTTAAGACAACAGAAGAATAGCAAAAAAGATGTTATAACGAAATCGAGCGCCGTAGGCGCGAATAAATTCAGATATGTAACCGAGCTTTTAATTTTTCGTGACTGGGCTTAAAAAATGTAGTCAATATCATGGCAAATTGCACCAAATTCTCGTTAAGGGGCAGAATCTTGTGGCCTATTTGTCAATTTCGCCTGTTTTGTGATTGTTTGTTTATCTCATTCATTCATTTAGTCTGAGACAGACTGCGACGAGTAATTGTTTTTGAGACCGACTATTTTACTGCCATGGGGGGAAAACATTTCATAGAATCACATACTCACAACAGAATAAGAGGGACAGACATTTTTTCAAACAGGACAAGCAGTCATTGTTATTTTATACTAAAGTTTTGTGAGACGTATGTAATTTAGGCTCACGGATTCACGCAGATACATAGTATTTGGGAACTATTCTGGCATTGTTTGATTACCTCATTAATTTTAATGCATACTTTTGAGACCGACTGCAGTGACTGCACTTTTTTTGAGACCGACCTTTGTTCTCCCTGGGGGAATTTCGTACTTTGACCAACATACCCAAACAATGTAACAATATGGAGATCCCCAGATCTTACTTTAGACTTATACATCTTGTTTCTTGTTACATATATCTGTTAGCCTTGTGATCGTTTTTTCTTCTCCTTCACGCTGTGTATTTTTACTGGTTCCTTAAGACGTTCGTCTTCTCAGTTATAACAATGCAAGAGTTCGTTTTTACCTTTTATGTAGCATATATAGGTATACATACAAGCTGACATAACTAACAAAATGATTGGTTAACTTACAAAATGATGAAATATCTATCACGTGTATTTTGTTTACCAAAAACAGGTAATATTACAAGCTATTAATGTTTTTTATGCCACAACATGTCACTCAAACCCTGAGTTGATTTCAGTACTTTAAGTACATATTACATATCATGTGAATAATGTTAAGACTTGCCAAATGATTAATATAATATAATTGAATTTCATCTTAAACGTTAATCTTAGAAGCAACAAAGTCTACTAAAAGTATAACAAAACATAGTGGGATAGGGTTTGTAACATAATTCCCATTCGTCGGCTTTTCGGGTAGAAATCATGGAATAAGCTTTATTTTGTAGGTTTTGATGTTTAATTACACAAATATTCCGATAATATTCTAACTTAAGTTTTTATTTTCACCTTATTTATAATGTTATCGACATATCAACTGTGATTTGACAATGTATTAATATTGGCAGGGTTCGTGACTATACTTTAGATTGTTTTCAATCATTTCATGATGATATTTCCAAGATGGCGACCATTTTTGTCGGAAAAATCGGCCAATGTGTTGATTTCGATTAAGTAGTAGTGTTTGGTGTCAATATATATGTTTTCGGGGTCACAGATTCCATTCCTGGCATTTACAACCTTGTAAAATGATCGCATGTTTATATATTTAACATATTTCCAAGATGGCGGTCATGTTTGGCAGCAAAATAGGACGATGTGCTAATATTGATTAAGTAGTCGTCGTTGGTATCAATATATATGTTTTCAAGGGACATAATCCATGTAGGTCGGTAACAACTGTGTAAAATGATTATAAGTTCACTTATTTTGAAAATGTACAATATGACGGCCATTTTGGGCGGTAAAACGGAACGATGGGCGGATATTGATTAAGTAGTCGTCTATGGTACCAGGATATATTTTCGGGGAGCAGATTCCATTTTTGCCGTTTATAACTGTGTAAAAATATCACATGTTTGCATATTAAGCATATTTCCAATACGGCTTTTATGTCTGGCGGAAAATCGGACGATGTGCTGATTTTAATTACGTAGTCTCGTTTTTGTGTCAATGTTTGTTTTTGTGTCAATATTTGGTATAAGAAACCTTTACAGCATGGATTATATTATCAACTGACCCCAAGATGCGTGTGGAAGGAATCGTTCAGAGCTCCCAAAATGGAAACATCACGTAAACTATGAAATGTTCTTTATTGCTTGACTTTGGTTGTTCTCTGGAGTGCGGTGAGAACGTTTCCCGGTCCGACTGTAACCGCTAGATCATGGTGGGAACACTTTTTTCGCACAGACGGATCTTGGCCATGAGCGTAGCAAGATCGTGTAGTAAGCGGTTGGCGTGGTCGTGACAGGCACATGATTGACACGTGACGTAAGCACCATGCAGACACTATACTCTCTTTGGCTTTTTGTCAGGAATAGACTTTGCTTTGGCAGTGTGAAGTTAGCTTGATTTTCGTTTTTCGTTATTCGACATTGGTGAATATCGAAAAACGAGCTACTCGTTTTTCGATATTGGCGAATAACGAAAAACAACTTGCTCGTTTTTCGATATTGGCGAATGTCGAAAAACGAGTTACATGTTTTTCGTTATTCAAATTTGAATATCAAAAAAGCAGATTTGATGGATGTATATCTACATAATGTCTCCAAAACACATTTGATTAAATCAGTTATCTAACATGAACTAAAGATATCATAAATGAGGATGCCTGAGCAGTGGATTCATAAAAAAACTGTTCTTTCTCGTTGTTTTTGATATTGGCGAATCTCGATAAACAAGCTACTCGTTTTTCGTTATTCAAACTTGAATATCAAAAAAGCAGATTTGATGGATGTATATCTGCAGAATGTCTCCAAAACACATTTTATGCAATCAGTTTTGTAAAACGAACTAAAAATGTCATTAATCAGGATGCCTGAGCAGTGGATTAACATAAAAACTGTTCAATCTCGTTGTTTTTTGATATTGGCGAATCTCGAAAAACGAGCTACTCGTTTTTCGTTATTCAAACTTGAATATCAAAAAAGGAGATTTCATTAAATCAGTTTTGTAAAATGAACTAAAGATATCATAAATGATGATGCCTGGGCAGTGGGTTCAAATAAAAACTGCTATTCCTCGTTGTTTTTTGATATTGGCGAATGTCGAAAAACGAGCTACTCGTTTTTCGTTATTCAAACTTGATTATCAAAAAAGCAGATTTGATGGATGTTTATCTACATATTGTCTCCAAAACACATTTGAATTAATCAGTTATCTAAAATTAACTAAATATATCAGAAATGAGGAAGCATGGGCAGTGGATTCACATAAAAACTGTTCTTTCTCGTTGTTTTTTGATATTGGCGAATCTCGAAAAACGAGCTACTCGTTTTTCGTTATTCAAACTTGAATATCAAAAAAGCAGATTTTTCTGGATTTATATATGCAGAATGTCCCCAAAACACATTAAATTAAATCAGTTTTGTAAAACAAACTAAAGATATCATAAATGATGATGCCTGAGCAGTGGGTTAAAAAAAAACCTGCTATTTCTCGTTGTTTTTTGATATTGGCGAATGTCGATAAACAAGCTACTCGTTTTTCGTTATTCAAACTTGAATATCAAAAAAGCAGATTTGATGGATGTATATCTACATATTGTCTCCCTAAACACATTCAAATAACTCAGTTATCTAAAATTAACTAAATGTATCAGAAATGAGGATGCCTGAGCAGTGGATTCACATAACAACTGTTTCTTCTCGTTGTTTTTTGATATTGGCGAATCTCGAAAAACGAGCTACTCGTTTTTCGTTATTCAAACTTGAATATCAAAAAAGCAGATTTGATGGATTTATATCTGCAGAATGTCCCCAAAACACATTTTATTAAATCAGTTTTGTAAATCAAACTATAGATATCATAAATGATGATGCCTGAGCAGTGGATTCAAATAAAAATTGCTATTTCTCCTTGTTTTTGATATTGGCGAATCTCGAAAAACGAGCTACTCGTTTTTCGTTATTCAAACTTGAATATCAAAAAAGCAGATTTTTCTGGATTTATATATGCAGAATGTCCCCAAAACACATTAAATTAAATCAGTTTTGTAAAACAAACTAAAGATATCATAAATGATGATGCCTGAGCAGTGGGTTAAAAAAAACCCTGCTATTTCTCGTTGTTTTTTGATATTGGCGAATGTCGATAAACAAGCTACTCGTTTTTCGTTATTCAAACTTGAATATCAAAAAAGCAGATTTGATGGATGTATATCTACATATTGTCTCCCTAAATACATTCAAATAACTCAGTTATCTAAAATTAACTAAATGTATCAGAAATGAGGATGCCTGAGCAGTGGATTCACATAACAACTGTTTCTTCTCGTTGTTTTTTGATATTGGCGAATCTCGAAAAACGAGCTACTCGTTTTTCGTTATTCAAACTTGAATATCAAAAAAGCAGATTTGATGGATTTATATCTGCAGAATGTCCCCAAAACACATTTTATTAAATCAGTTTTGTAAATCAAACTATAGATATCATAAATGATGATGCCTGAGCAGTGGATTCAAATAAAAATTGCTATTTCTCCTTGTTTTTGATATTGGCGAATCTCGAAAAACAAGCTACTCGTTTTTCGTTATTCAAACTTGAATATCAAAAAAGCAGATTTTTCTGGATTTATATCTGCAGAATGTCCCCAAAACACATTAAATTAAATCAGTTTTGTAAAACAAACTAAAGATATCATAAATGATGATGCCTGAGCAGTGGGTTAAAAAAACCCCTGCTATTTCTGGTTGTTTTTTGATATTGGCGTATGTCGATAAACAAGCTACTCGTTTTTCGTTATTCAAACTTGAATATCAAAAAAGCAGATTTGATGGATGTATATCTACATATTGTCTCCCTAAACACATTCAAATAACTCAGTTATCTAAAATTAACTAAAAGTATCAGAAATGAGGATGCCTGAGCAGTGGATTCACATAACAACTGTTTCTTCTCGTTGTTTTTTGATATTGGCGAATCTCGAAAAACGAGCTACTCGTTTTTCGTTATTCAAACTTGAATATCAAAAAAGCAGATTTGATGGATTTATATCTGCAGAATGTCCCCAAAACACATTTTATTAAATCAGTTTTGTAAATCAAACTATAGATATCATAAATGATGATGCCTGAGCAGTGGATTCAAATAAAAATTGCTATTTCTCCTTGTTTTTGATATTGGCGAATCTCGAAAAACAAGCTACTCGTTTTTCGTTATTCAAACTTGAATATCAAAAAAGCAGATTTGATGGATGTATATCTGCAGAATGTCTCCAAAACACATTTTATGCAATCAGTTTTGTAAAACGAACTAAATATGTCATTAATCAGGATGCCTAAGCAGTGGATTAACATAAAAACTGTTCAATCTCGTTGGTTTTTGATATTGGCGAATCTCGAAAAAAGAGCTACTCGTTTTTCGTTATTCAAACTTGAATATCAAAAAAGGAGATTTGATTAAATCAGTTTTGTAAAATGAACTAAAGATATCATAACTGATAATGCCTGAGCAGTGGGTTCAAATAAAAACTGCTATTTCTCGTTGTTTTTTGATATTGGCGAATGTCGAAAAACGAGCTACTCGTTTTTCGTTATTCAAACTTGATTATCAAAAAAGCAGATTTGATGGATGTTTATCTACATAGTGTCTCCAAAACACATTTGAATTAATCAGTTATCTAAAATTAACTAAATATATCAGAAATGAGGAAGCCTGGGCAGTGGATTCACATAAAAACTGTTCTTTCTCGTTGTTCTTTGATATTGGCGAATCTCGAAAAACGAGCTACTCGTTTTTCGTTATTCAAACTTGAATATCAAAAAAGCAGATTTTATGGATTTATATCTGCAGAATGTCCCCAAAACACATTAAATTAAATCAGTTTTGTAAAACAAACTAAAGATATCATAAATGATGATGCCTGAGCAGTGGGTTAAAAAAACTGCTTTTTCTCGTTGATTTTTGATATTGGCGATTGTCGAAAAACAAGCTACTCGTTTTTCGTTATTCAAACTTAAATATCAAAAAAGCAGATTTGATGGATGTATATCTACATATTGTCTCCCTAAACACATTCAAATAACTCAGTTATCTAAATATAACTAAATATATCAGAAATGAGGATGCCTGAGCAGTGGAGTCACATAACAACTGTTTCTTCTTGTTGTTTTTTGATATTGGCGAATCTCGAAAAACGAGCTACTCGTTTTTCGTTATTAAAACTTGAATATCAAAAAAGCAGATTTGATGGATTTATTAAATCAGTTTTGTAAATCAAACTATAGATATCATAAATGATGATGCCTGAGCAGTGGATTCAAATAAAAATTGCTATTTCTCCTTGTTTTTGATATTGTCGAATCTCGAAAAACAAGCTACTCGTTTTTCGTTATTCAAACTTGAATATCAAAAAAGCAGATTTGATGGATGTATATCTGCAGAATGTCTCCAAAACACATTTTATGCAATCAGTTTTGTAAAACGAACTAAATATGTCATTAATCAGGATGCCTGAGCAGTGGATTAACATAAAAACTGTTCAATCTCGTTGTTTTTTGATATTGGCGAATCTCGAAAAACGAGCTACTCGTTTTTCGTTATTCAAACTTGAATATCAAAAAAGGAGATTTGATTAAATCAGTTTTGTAAAATGAACTAAAGATATCATAAATGATGATGCCTGAGCAGTGGGTTCAAATAAAAACTGCTATTTCTAGTTGTTTTTTGATATTGGCGAATGTCGAAAAACGAGCTACTCGTTTTTCGTTATTCAAACTTGAATATCAAAAAAGGAGATTTGATAGATATAAATCCATCAAATCTCCTTTTTTGATATTCAAGTTTGAATAACGAAAAACGAGTAGCTCGTTTTTCGAGATTCGCCAATATCAAAAAACAACGAGATTGAACAGTTTTTATGTTAATCCACTGCTCAGGCATCCTGATTAATGACATATTTAGTTCGTTTTACAAAACTGATTGCATAAAATGTGTTTTGGAGACATTCTGCAGATATACATCAATCGAATCTGCTTTTTTGATATTCAAGTTTGAATAACGAAAAACGAGTAGCTTGTTTTTCGAGATTCGCCAATATCAAAAACAAGGAGAAATAGCAATTTTTATTTGAATCCACTGCTCAGGCATCATCATTTATGATATCTTTAGTTTGTTTTACAAAACTAATTTAATAAAATGTGTTTTGGGGACATTCTGCAGATATAAATCCATTAAACCTGCTTTGATATTCAAGTTTGAATAACGAAAAACGAGTAGCTCGTTTTTCGAGATTCGCCAATATCAAAAAACAACAAGAAGAAACAGTTGTTATGTGAATCCACTGCTCAGGCATCCTCATTTCTGATATATTTAGTTAATTTTAGATAACTGCGTTATTTAAATGTGTTTTGGAGACAATATGTAGATATACATCCATTAAATCTGCTGTTTTGATATTCAAAGCTTGTTTTTCGAGATTCGCCAATATCAAAAACAAGGAGAAATAGCAGTTTTTATTTGAATCCACTGCTCAGGCATCCTCATTTATGATATCTTTAGTTTGTTTTACAAAACTGATTTAATAAATTGTGTTTTGGGGACATTCTGCAGATATAAATCCATCAAATCTACTTTTTTGATATTCAAGTTTGAATAACGAAAAACGGGTAGCTCGTTTTTCGAGATTCGCCAATATCAAAAAACAACGAGAAGAAACAGTTGTTATGTGAGTCCACTGCCCAGGCATCCTCATTTCTGATATATTTAGTTAATTTTAGATAACTGCGTTATTTAAATGTGTTTTGGAGACAATATGTAGATATACATCCATCAAATCTGCTGTTTTGATATTCAAGTTTGAATAACGAAAAACGAGTAGCTTGTTATTCGAGATTCGCCAATATCAAAAACAAGGAGAAATAGCAATTTTTATATGAATCCACTGCTCAGGCAACATCATTTATGATATCTTTAGTTTGTTTTACAAAACTGATTTAATAAAATGTGTTTTGGGGACATTCTGCAGATATAAATCCATCAAATCTGCTTTTTTGATATTCAAGTTTAAATAACGAAAAACGAGTAGCTCGTTTTTCGAGATTCGCCAATATCAAAAAACAACAAGAAGAAACAGTTGTTATGTGAATCCACTGCTCAGGCATCCTCATTTCTGATATATTTAGTTAATTTTAGATAACTGAGTTATTTGAATGTGTTTAGGGAGACAATATGTAGATATACATCCATCAAATCTGCTTTTTTGATATTCAAGTTTGAATAACGAAAAACGAGTGGCTTGTTTTTCGACATTTGCCAATAAAAAAAAAACAAACGAGAAATAGCATTTTTTATTTGAACCCACTGCTCAGGCATCATCATTTATGATATATTTAGTTCGTTTTACAAAACTGATTTAATGAAATGTGTTTTGGAAACATTCTGCAGATATAAATCCATCAAATCTTCTTTTTTGATATTCAAGTTTGAATAACGAAAAACGAGTAGCTCGTTTTTCGAGATTCGCCAATATCAAAAAACAACGAGAAATAGCAGTTTTTATTTGAACCCACTGCTCAGGCATCATCATTTATGATATCTTTAGTTCGTTTTACAAAACTGATTTAATCAAATGTGTTTTGGAGACATTATGTAGATATACATCCATCAAATCTCCTTTTTTGATATTCAAGTTTGAATAACGAAAAACGAGTAGCTCGTTTTTCGAGATTCGCCAATATCAAAAAACAACGAGAAAGAACAGCTGTTATGTGAATCCACTGCTCAGGCATCCTCATTTCTGATATATTTAGTTAATTTTAGATAACTGATTTATTCAAATGTGTTTTGGAGACAATATGTAGATATACATCCATCAAATCTGCTTTTTTGATATTCAAGATTGAATAACGAAAAACGAGTAGTTTGTTTTTCGACATTCGCCAATATCGAAAAACGAGCTAGTTGTTTTTCGTTATTCGCCAATATCGAAAAACGAAATGAAAATCGAGCTAACTTCACACTGCCCTTTGCTTTCCCAGGAAAATCGATGATAAATAAGTAATAATAATGTGTGCAGAAAACGTTCCACCATCTTTGAAATATGCTTAATTGGTGAACATACGACCACTTTACGTAGTTGTATATGACAGAAATCGAATCTACCTCCCCGAAAACATATATATTGTCACCAAAGACAACTACTTAATCGAAATCAATCCATCGTCCGATTTTCCCGCCACCAGTGGCAGCAATATTGGAAATGTACTAAAAATGTAAACATGTGATCATTTAACAAGGTTGTTAATGTCAGAAATTGATTCTGCACCCTCGTAAACATATATATTGACACCAAACACTACCACTTAATCAAAATCTGCACATCGTCTCATTTCCCCGCCAAAAATACCAGTCATCTTGGTAATATGCTAAGTATATGAATATTTGATTATTTTACAAGGTTGTAAATGCTAGGAATGGAATCTGTGACCCCGAAAACATGTATGTTGACTCCAAACACTACAACTTAATCGAAATCAGCACATCGATCGATTTTCCCGCTAAAAATGGTCGCCATCTTGGAAATATCATCATGAAATGATGGAAAACAATCTAAAATATAGTCATTAACCCTGCTAATGTTAATGCATTGCCAAATCACAGTTGATATGTCGATAACATTATAATTAAGGTGAAAATATAAACATAATTTGGAATATTATCGCAAAATGGCTACCCTCAAATAATGGCCTCCGATACTACGAAGACCTACTCATAAAAAAATGTCAACATTGTTTTTTTGTCATTAAACATCAAAACCTACAAAAAAAAGCTTATTCCATGATTTCTACCCGAAAAGCCGACGGATTTACATTAAACAACCCGTGAAACACAACAATGTTAAGTTGACAAGTGAGCACATATCTTGTTACCCACTGTTCTTATTTTGCGACCGACTGTTTTTTTTCGCTGGGAGGGGGGGGGGCAATTAATACAACAGGATTACTAATACAACATGAATATAAATACAACATGAACATTAATACAACAGGAACATTAATACAACAGACATTAATACAACAGGAACATTAATGCAACAGGAACATTAATACAACAGGGACATGAACACGTGCGCACTATATCATAAAATCTTTCATTGAGTCATCTGGCGTAGTTTGGAATCCCCAGTTGTACGTGACAAGGATTAGGGTCGCCTGTCCAACCTCGTGGGTTTTCTACGGGTCGTCCGGTGTCCTCCCACTGCTAAAGACCCCTACGCGCAAAGGTATTGTGGAAATAAAATTGAACCATATTTTAGTCACGAAATGACCTAGGTTGTGTCGAGTGGACGTTTAGTCCTATTTCTCTCTCTCTCTTCGGGCATGTCGAGTTGACATTAAACCCCTTCTCTCTCTGGGCGTATTTGACATTGAAAAGGGTCGTCTGCCCAACCTCGTGGTTTTTCTACGGATCCTCCGGTTTCCTCCCACTGCTGAAGATCCCTACGCGCAAGCAACTTATTGAACCATATGTTAGTCCTGAAATGACCTAGTTTGTGTCTAGTGGACGTTTCACCTCATTTCTCTCATTCTCGCTCCGGGCCTGCTTAATTTCTCCGCCGGATTACAAACGGCGTACGCTGATCAAGGGATATTTGCCGCATAAGGTATACGCCACAGCCGAACTTTTGCAGAGGTCCGGTTAAATTAAGTGACCTCGTCGCTAATATTGCCAAACTATATTGACGAATCAAGCAGGGCCCTCGAGCATCCCCCGAGGTGGAGTATACATGATATGAAGTGGAGACGTAACTAGCTTGATTCACTGTTACCTCACCGTTATATTTCTCAGTAGATGCGAAGATGGATATTGTTTTTTTTTGTTGAAAAACACTATAATATATTTGTTTTTTTTTCCAATCAAGGCAGATGGGTTCCAGCCACTCTTGGGCCATTCCACGTACGAAAGTCCGATAGGCTGTCAATACATACATACATCCAGTGAAGTTAAAGAAGCAAATTCTTCAAACTAAAAATGATCCAAAGTCTTCAACATTGAAAACACAAATTTTGTCAATTTATATCAACATTGGTGTTGTTATCTTACCGGGAAAACATGGGCTTTTGATTTCCAATATTGAAGTAAAAAAAAACAAGGGAGACAGTGAGAGAGAGAGAAATGGGGGTTAACGTCCACTCAACACAACTAGGTCATTTCGGACTAACATATGGTTTAATTTTATTTCAATTATTCGCTTGCACGTAGGGGTCTCATTAGCAGTGGGGAGAAACCAGAGAACCCGGAGAAAACCCACGAGGTTGGACAAGCAATCCTACTCCTTGTCTCGTACCACCGCCTTGGATTTTGAACCACGCTAGTTGACTCAATGACACCGCTTTATGATACAGCGCCGCACGGGCTAACCATTCGACCATTCAACCCCCAGGGGGCATTAGGTAAGATTAAAAAAAGATCTGATAGTTCTCGCTATAATAGTTACAAAATGGATAATGCAAAATGGATATATTGTTCAGTCAATTACAGAACAGTGTAATCATGATTGTCATTGCTACCGTTTTACGATTGTAAACAAAGTCTCGATTATCCATTTTTAAATCAAATCATTAAACAAAGTCTCGATTATCCATTTTTAAATTAAATCATTAAACAAAGTCTCGATTATCCATTTTTAAATTAAATCATTTAACAAAGTCTCGATTATCCATTTTTAAATTAAATCATTAACTGCTAATCGTATTTAATTCTGTTGAAACTCTGGAGCATCCGATTGCATCGAGAGTGGAATATAGTCTTGACAAGTTAAGTAATGAAACATACATTATGCAAGGGCTAAATCTGCCTATTGCAGGTTTTTCTTTAGGCCTGACATGTTATCTAAATTATTAATTAGACATTAATTAACTTATCAATACCATAACCAACTCCCGATGGCATCGCTAGCCTTCGATATTTAGTGGATTATGATCCGATTTACTGTAGAACTTTCGTTCACGATTTAATGGTTAAATGGATCATCTATGATTTTTTACGTACCGACTTTTGTAATGATGATTGAGGCTAGGCGAAAATTTCATTTGCTTTATTCTCGGTTCATAGTGGATCGATCTAACTGAAATTTTTAACTATTTCAGTGAGAACTGTCAACTCGATATCTAATCTCCCATAATCTATATTTAATAATAATATAAAGAAAGACCAACAGATATAGCTTTTGAATAATCCCACTTACTTGTAAGAAGAAATGCAATACCAACAGTAATAAACAATTTTAAAGGCATTGTTTTCTGCTGCACATCCAACTTGTGTGTGCCCCGAGAAACAGGCAAATATCTGTTTTTGATTCCACATTTATGCAACTAAATTATCGATAGAAAGTTAACTCCACTGAACCATCAACATAAACAAGATATATAAATTAAAGACAGTAAATTATCTAAAGAAAAGTCAATATACAACCATATTTATACACCAGCCAGTAACCGGTAGATGAATTTATAACAAAAGGCCTAACATAACACAAGTATCAAATCTCGATAAATATTCTACTTTTTCCCAATAACAGATACATGGATTTTCACATCATTAAATGTTGTTATTGTCATGTTTAAAAATTGTTATTGTCACGCGCAATGACTATCCTCTCTCTATTTTTGATCTCTATAAAATACTCGTCAAAAAAAGAAACACATAGCGACATTTCGTCGTCGGTATACCCTCGTCTTAACAACACCTCGTTGCAACAGGAACCGTGACTTGTTGCTGAACCAAACTGTCCTCCAACGTTGATGTGGTTATACTCTGTGTGTCTGAACCCACTGAAGTCGGATGTGACGTTGTCGGCGTATTTAAAAACGGCAGTTCTAACGTAACGTCTGGCTTTACGTAGGCGTTTACGGGCTGTCTGATCTCAGATCTTGCGCCGTCCAGGAATTGCTGCTACAGTAGAGGTCGCTATTGTGAACAGTTTCCGCAAATGACGTAACCGAATGCGACAATCTAGGACAGGTGGCCGAGTCACCCCTGTTTGGTCTGAGCTTAGGTGGTGACTTGAGATGGTACTCATGGGAACATTCGGCAGCCTTGCTACATCTGCTTGGGATTCACTTGCTTGTAACCGACCGAAGGCGTTGTTGCGTATACGAGATGCGAGCCTGAGAGCCATGCATGAAGCTGTACTTACTACTAGTCTTACTAAGCTACTTACTTATAGAATAATATTAAAATGTACTTTCAATATGTATCAGTGTCCCAATAATAATATAAACATTATGTAGTTGAAGATCTGAGTGTGTTTTATTATATAAAGAACCAACATTGCAATATGGCGACGAGGATGATTGAGATTTTCAAGCTATGGTAAATTTTCTTTCGAAACTGATTTTGTTCTTACTGCTATTATTTCTGTCATCGGAAATGAGTATTCCGCTACCGCAAAGTTTTCTTCCGACTCCAGGGAAACCAGTTATACCTTGGGCACAATTTAGAAGCTCCTTCGAGAATTATTTAATTGCCGTCGATGGGGAAAACTACGCTGACAGAAGAAAACGATCTTATTACTTCATTGCTTGGGAACACATGGCAAGGCTGTTTATGATTAGCTCGAAGATGAAGATACAACTTACCAAAGTTGTCTTGATGTCTTAGATAATTATTTCGAAGCAAGGTACAATGTTACTGTTGAACGCTGTAGATTTATGTCTCGTGCACAAAAGAATGGCGAAACTATTGATGAATATATATCGGAACTACGTCGAATTAGTGTAAATTGTAATCATCCTGCAGGAATGCTTGATCAAATGATTCTTGATGTACTCATTGAAAAAACAAATAGTAAACCCATAAAGGAACGTTTAATGATGAAAGGAAATGGCTTGACACTTGAGAATGCAATAACAATTGCCAGACAAATCGAACTTGCTACAGTTGAATGTCAATCACTTCAATCAAGGCCTAATAATAATTATATGATGGATAGTGTGCAGAGAATTAAAAGTACCGGTAATAATATAAATTATCGCTTATACACTAATAATAATAATGACCGTCGGAGTAATACCCAGTTTTCAAAGCCGCATTACAACAATGTTTATGTGCCAAACAAAGTACAATTTCGACCTAATTACCAAGATAGAGGTCAAAGACCTTAGTTTTTTCAGCCAAGATTTTTGCCTCGTAATCAATTTCGCGCAACAACTTATCAACAATTTCGACCCAGTTTTCAAATGAGAGGATTCCCAACCAATACTCGACCTCCGTTCAAATCTGGTCAGACAAAACAAAATTGTTTTAGGTGTGGTAGTCTTCAACATATAGCCCATTTTGTTCTGCTTTAAACCAGTACTGTCACAAATGCAACAAACAAGGACATTTTGCACATGTATGTAAATCGGGTATCGGTTCAGTAGATCGTGTTAATCAGATACCAATACTATCGGTGGATACAACATTTACACCACGGAAACTTCAGTGTGATATTTTAGTTGACAGTATTCTCATTAACTTTATTATCGACACGGGTTCACCATTATCGTTGCTGCATAAAGATATTTATGATAAATATTTTAGCAAGTATGAACTTATGACCCCTACAACTACATTACGATCACATAATAGTACTCCCATAGATGTTGCTGGTGTGGTACGACTTCCTGTAATGTTTCAAGACAGAAAAGGATATGCAGATTTCTTTGTAGTTTATGCCGGAGATAATCTTTTAGGACTTGACTTGATAACTGCATTACAAATGACTATTTGTATAAAACTCAGCCGGAGTATGGTGCTTCGTTAGGACCAACGGTACGTTCCGAATTTGTTATAAATCGCATAGAAAGTTTTGATAAACGAAACGAAGAGTTTCCTAAAGTGTTCGATGGAATTGGAAAAGCTACCAATTTCACACACAAGTCTATTATTAAAGATGATGCAATTCCTATAGCTCAAAAATGTAGACCTATACCTTATGCATTTGAAGATGAGATGAAAACAGAAATTGATAATACACTACAGAAGAAAATAATAGAAAAAGCTGATCATGCAGAGTAGGTAAGCCCAGTTGTAATTTCGCGTCGAAAAAATAATAAAATCCGTCTTTGCGTTGATTTAAGATTTGTTAATAAAAACATCCTGCCAGTTAAATGTCCACTTCCAAATATTGAGACTTTGATCGGTTCAATAAAAAAGGCCAATTTTATTACTAAATTGGATATGAACTCTGCACACCACCAATTCCCGCTTGATGTTTCTACCCAAGAAATCACTACCTTCATTACTCCTTTTGGTTTATTTCGCTACTTAACAGGACCATTTGGATTATCAGATTTACCAGGAACATTCCAAAAAATGATGGATATTATTTTGAATGGTTGTGATGGTGTGTATACAATCTACTTGATGACATTTTGATAGTAGCTGACGCCGAAGATAAACATGATGCTCGATTACGTGAAGTTATGTGACGTCTACAAAAAAAACTGTCTTACTTTAAGTCCGTCGAAATGCCACTTTAAAGACAAAAAGGTTTTAGTATTTCGTCAGAGGGTGTAAATATGCTAAATGAAAAAATTGATGCTGTACAAGATATTTTGCCTCCAAAGAATGTTAAAGGTATTCAGAGCATACTAGGATTTTTCAACCATTACTCAAAGTTTATTCCTAACTGTGCAAAGCTTACAGAATCAATTCGCAAATTAGTTCGTAAAAATGTAACTTGGGACTGGTCAGAAGAACAAGAACATTCTTTTACTCAATTGATATCACTTCTGACAACACCTCCAATACTCGCATTTTACAGACCTGACCTACCCTCATAAGTAACATGTGATGCATCAGACTATGCACTTGGTGCTGAATTATCGCAACTTCAAGATTCAGGTGATATCCGACCTGTTGCTTTCGCATCTAAAATTCTTACAGATTGTGAAAGAAAATACAGTATAGGCGAAAAAGAAGCTTTAGCTTGTACGTGGGCAGTAAAGAAATAGGACCGTTATGTGCGAGGACGTCACTTTAAACTTGTCACCGATCACCGTTCATTAATAACATTGTTACAATCTACGGAAAACAATTCCGGACATAAGCCAGCAAGAATTGCTCGCTGGGCAGCTTCGTTACTTGAGTATGATTTTGATATGGAGTACACACAATGTGATAGCTGATGGTTTATCCAGACTACAAAAGTATCTCGCGAAACTACATGTGCTTCAGAAATTTAAATTGATGAGATAAATTTGTGTAATTCTCTTACTATCGATTCTCTAAAATTAACACCTAGTGTTATTGCAAGTGAAACTGCAATAGACTTGGTTTTAAATACTGTTCTTGATTATACGTCCTGGTCTGCTAAAAGACCATCGCGACGATGTGCTTTTATACTTCCGTCTCAAAGATGAATTATTTTCGGTAAAGGATGCATTAGTCAAGGTGAAAGAACATTAATTCCAAAAAGTCTTCAACGAGATGTTCTTAATTTAGCTCATTATGGACACTGCGGAATAGTCCAAACTAAACAGAAATTACGTTCAGTTGCTTATTGGCTTGGTACGGATAAAGACATTGAAGATTTTATTTATAACTGTTATTTATGTGCATCTAGTGATAAATCTTAAAAATTAACTACTAGTCCGCTTAATCCAAGAAAACCTTCGGTTAGACCAAGGTGTGATATAGCTATTGATATTCAGTGACCCTTTGAAAACGCTCCTCGGGGTGCTAGATTTCTTATAAATGTTCTAGATTACTATAGTAAATGGCCAGAATCTTGTATGTCAGATTGTATAACTACTTCTTGTGCCATTAATTCCCTTGAATCATTATTTACTACATGGGGTATTCCTGCTACAATAACTTCTGACAACGGACGTCAATTTGTTAGTTATGAATTTGTCAATTTTTTTTAGATAATTTAAGTATACATCATATTAGAACTCCTAATTATCACCCAGAGTCAAATGGAGCTATAGAACGCTTAAATGGTACGATTAAGTCGTTATTACAAACAAATGTTCGATCTAAAATTAGTTGGACCTCTGCATTACGTAAAGTCTTACAAACGATTAGATCTGCTAAGCATAATACAACCAATGAAACTCCTTATTTTCTTATGACAGGAAGGGAAATGGTGACAAAACTAAGTATATTAAAACCTCCTGATAATTTTGATAATATTGTAAACATGAGTAATAATAATGCTTATAATGATACTGTAAGTAGAAATCAAAACATAATGAAAACATGGTATGATAATAATCAACTCCGTTTTTAAACATAAGTTTAAAATTGGAGTTTGTAAGAATTAAGTTTAAGAGAATTCATGGAAATAAGTTAAGTTCAAATGATATACAAGGAAATATTGTTACTGTGAAAAATGGAAAAAGATGGCATTCCAATGATGTTACTATTTATAAATGTTCGAATGAAGAAATGTATATTGATGCTGAAAGAAATAATACAAATCCTTACTTATGGTTTGATGTAAAAAAAATAAAAACGATAATAATAATGTTGTTAATCCTATATGTAGTGTGTACATTCCTGCCAAGTTTCCACGAAAGGCGGGTTTAGGTGGGGTGGCTATCAATGCGCCCTTTCAGATATAAAAAAAACAAGAAATTTCTTATTGGAACGATTAACTGAAATATACAATAATAATACAACGAATTAAACAGAGAAATGACAAGAATTATTTACAAGAATGATTGAAGGGAGACAACTACACTTAACGTACAGGGACAGGGAACCGCTGTGATGAACTTTACAAAGACTTGTTTACGAAAGTCTAAATAATTCATCCAACACATACATAATACTAATAATAGTAATAAAACTAAACCAACGAAATAAAGGATACATGTACTTGCAAACATTACGACTCAATATGACAACGAATCTACGAAAACTATTGTCTTCGCCATGATAACTAATAAATGGATTTCTTCGATTATGAGCAAACTAGTTAATTTTGGTTATTATAATCTTACCTGTGTGTTTGAAATCAACTCCCGTTAAATAAAATCCATTTTCAGGTATTTAGCGATGAATAAAACATGCGGTTTGCGCATGTTCGGGTCTTGTAATGGCTTTCAGATCAAACATATTTTGAGTATGTTTTTAATCGCAGAATTCTACTTGAAAATAGTGTTGAATCATTAAAAATGTGAGTCGGCTGTGGCAAGAAATGATTTCTTAGGCGAATAAATTAGAATAAAGGTAAAAAATAGTAGGTAAGGATTTCAAAATAGCCCCAGAACAGAGGTCGGGTATAACGGTATTGCCTTCAATTGATATTTTCGTCGCCTAAACTCAAAAGCTCTAAATAGTCGCGCTTTGTTTTGATTACATCACGTGTTTGCCAAATTATATATCAATGTTTAGCCACCCCCGCAACAGGTATATTGGATTCGTCCAATAAACACGAGGACATTGTTGACATTCGACTCCGTCGAAATTACTAATAAATTTTCAAAGTTTTCAAGAGAGAACTTGTGTTCATAGTTGTGATAATTAGTTGTGCAATGGATTTTATTTAACGGGAGTTAATTACCAACACACAGGTAAGATTATAATAACCAAAGTTAACTATTTTGTTCATAATCGAGGAAATCCGTTTATTAGTTATCATGGCGAAGACAATAGGGGAAGCATGCTTTACAATACATGACTACAGATTCTTTAAATGCAAGGAATAAAGAACTTATAACTTTATATAGTAATTAAATATGCGACAATAGTTACCAGATTTGTTATCCACCATAGCTTAAAGTACATGTATAGGCAAAACCACGAACTTCACCCATACTTAAGTAAAACCACGAACTTTACTTAGTAAATTTTAACCCGCGAACAAGGCGGAAATACAAAAAACAACAAGCCTTTCCTTTCCAGGCACTCGAGTTTACAATAATTAAATCATTTGGAAAGCCACGAACTTCCAGACTCATAAACCTTAAAATAGCTCAGTGTATTCGAACCTTACACTATACAAGATGTAAATCCAGTACAAGTACGTAGATATCCAATGAGAAATACAGTAATTCCTAGATACTTACAAGAATATACATTGTGATTTACTTAATACATGTAGATGGAAATTTATATGCAAAATGTTATTCATATTTAAGAGATATTAGTTAGTGATGTGAATTGTTCTAGATAAGTATTTTTTATACATACATATATAATGAGTTATTATATTTTATTCCTTAGTTTTCATATTTTCCAAGAGAGTCGAAATATGTGGTGTCTTAAGTTTCATTATTGTTGTACATTGTTTCCGTACTTTATTATATAGTGAGATTGGACATGCGCAATACGATATAATCAGACATGTGGTTGAACGTGCGAGAATACGAGATGCGAGCCTGAGAGCCATGCACGAAGCTGTACTTGCTACTAGTCTTACTAAGCTACGTACTTATAGAATAATATTAAGATGTACTTTCAATATGCATCAGTGTTCGAATAATAATATAAACATTATGTAGTTTGAAGATCCGAGTGTGTTTTATTATATAAAGAACCAACCGTGCAATACCGGGTTCTACAAAATTCTTAAAGAAGGCACAAAGGCATGCTCTACTTTTACTCACGTAAGAAACTTATAATACCGCCCCTAGAAAATTCTCAAGACCATTTTTACGTAAGCAAAAGTCAAGTCTAAGCACACCATAAACTATTCTCATTGACTACGGCAGTATGGTATCTGGCCACGTCATCCCTACCAAGGACCGCATGACAGACTGATATGGGCCAGGCGAGTTAGACGTTGGCAACGACGGGACTGGGCACGTTTTATGTTCTCTGATGAGAGCAGGCTCCGAAACGATGGACGGCAGCTTGTATACCGAGGAGTTAGTGAACGTTTGGCGCCTGTGTCCTACAGGTCCGGCCAATTGGAGGTTGGGGGTTAATGGTTTGTGGTGATGTCACAACGAGGCTTGTCGTATTTCGTTAAAATCTGAATGCACAGAGATATCGTGATGACGTCTTACGGCCTGTTGTGATGCCCTCTCTGCAGCAACAGCCTCCTGATATCATTTTTCAACATGACAATTCAAGGCCATACACAGCACGATTGACACAGAACATCCTTGCCAACGCCAACGTTCACATTTTGCCAGTCCGCATATTCACCAGACTTGAATCCCATCATACACTTATGGGACAATTTCGAGCGGCAAATCCGACGTCGCCTTGTGCTTCCACAAGGTCCGCAGGCCTGTTTTGGCATGTATTGATGCACACGGTGGACATAACCGCTACTGACTTTTAGACATGTGGTGTGTCCTTTCCCATTGTTTCTGTGATCAGTGTTCTAACAAAATGTTTATTTTTCAACCCAACCGATCTTTAACGGCTTGTCATATTGATTGTACAGATTTGATTGAAATGATGTTGTCCACATGTTGTGAAAGGATTTCTCAAAAGAATAACACCAATCCTAAACTTCTGCTTTGTTCAGTTTTTATTTTCTGTCGTTGCAAACAGGTGGTATCATTTCTTTTGGACACTAGTTTATCATGTATGATGGATTAAGATACATTTGACATGTCCCCTGCAATAGGGCCTACACATATAAAATGTCACATTGTGCCACAGGATAAAAAAAAAACGCAGACAAATTATACAAACTAACTGAATAATTGTGAGAGCGCCTGATCTTAATATAGCCTAGTTGTGTGTTTGTAACCTATTGTTTACTAATTTGGATATAAAGAAAATGGTTTCAGGGTAGAAACAAAATCTTCTATAGCATTCTTAATTTCTTTTGGAGAAGGATTTTACAAATATTTAATTTAGTATAGCGCATTTTAGGATAAAAATCAGCAAAAGCGCTTTACAAGCAATGTAAACACAGAGAATGTCGTGGGTAGAAGGATTTAGAATTGATCAAACAGTATTGTTTTTAATTTGATTTGATAAACATCTTCACTGTCTTGTCTGTTTGATGATATTTGGTAGTCTATTCCACCATATAGGTCCATGAACACTAAAAGAGCGGTTCGCAAACGTTTTTTTTCTCGAATTGTTGGAATTTCAAGCTTTTTGTACATGCTGCTAGATCTGAGAGTTCGAGAGGGGTTGCTTAGAGTCAACAGGGATCGTATGGATTCAGGGGCTGTGTTGTGTAGTACCTTGTATACCAAAACTAGAATTTTGAACTGTATTCGCAACTGAATTGAAAGCCAGTGCTGTGTTCCGCAGACCCTCCGCTTCTCTACCCAGTACTACCCTTGCAGCTATATGTTGAACTCTGTTCAATTTGGCGATAGCTGTCTGTGTGAGACCAATGAAGATGACGTTGGCATAATCGAGATGTGAAATTACAATTCCCTGTGCCAGTGTCTCTGCGGCATCTTTGGTAATGGTTGATCTGATAGACTTAATTCTATGGATCCCATAATAATATAAATTCAGTTTTCGATGAACTCATTTGTAACCGATTCGCATCCATCCATAGTTTAATAGAAGATGCATTGTCTTCAAGACTTTGTATCGCTATTCTTTCCTGATCTATGTTGCTTGCACACAAAGATTCCCGAAGTGCATGGTCTCTGCGTATCTATGTATCCTTATGTCACCACTCACTTCCTTTTCCATTGTAAAGGCATACGCTAGATACAGCAATGGGCCTGCACACGATCCATGGGGAAAAGAAAATGGAATATCTCTTGTAATTTAGTACTAATCTCCGACATTTACAATACAGCTTCTAGGTCTTAAATAGCTGTCGAACCATTGTTGCGCGTTTGACTGGATTCCAAAGTTTAATTACCTTGATGACATCAAGTAGCACCTTATGATCCACTGTGTCGAATGCGGCACTGAGGTTCATCGCCATCAATGCAGTGACTGTTTTTCTTTGGCCCATAGCAGGTCGTTCAAAAGCTATAATAATCTCGTCATTTTACAAGGGTAGCAAATTAAACCTGAGGCTTGTTTCCAATTTGGCCCTTGGCATAGATCGTGCAAATGATTTCGATCATTACTGCAGGAAGAAACCGAAGAACTCGGGGGAAACCTGCCTGATCGGACGGGAGACCAGTGCCGTCTCACAACTGTATCCAGTTCTGTAAGCCGACTGGTAATCCGGCATTAGGGGATGACTTTCACATTGTCGTATGAACTGGAGAAGTACAGCTTTCTGCATGACTTTAGAGAGAAAAGTGAGGTCTATAGTTACTGCAGATTAGGTCAAACCCTGGGTTTTTAAGCATTGGAAGGATGATTGCTTTTTCCCACAAAAACGCCCCGTCGAACTAGCAATTAACAATTTTGATGATGATACATAACACAGAATCCAACACTTCTTTCAGAATCTGGGTTGGCATTGCGTCGATTTCACATGATTTGGTTGACAGTGATGTGATGATCTTCCGGACATATCCTTTTCTGGAGTCAAGGACATTTGCCACCCGGACTTATGCCATCGGATTTATACCACCCCCAGGACATTTGTCACCCGAATGTTTAGCAACTGGACTTTTGTCAACATAGGACATGTGCCACCCCAGGACTTTTGCCACCGGATGTTTACCACCCGGACTTTTGCCAACATAGGACATATGCTACCCCAGGACATTTGCCGCCTGGATGTTTGCCACTTGGCGGTTGCCTTCTGGATGTTTAGCTCCCAGATTTTTGCCATGTAGATTTTTGCAAATCTATGAATTTTGGCAAATGTATGAAAGTTTTCAATGAAAATTTGAAATGAATTCTTGCAAACATTTTCATGACAGTGATGTTTTGTTGAAGCTGCATCCCCTCCACCCACATTTCTTTTCATTGTCTGTGTGCACGAATTTATGCACATTCCCTTGTGTGTGTACATGCGGGGAAGAAAAGGGAGGGGAGGGGTCTGGAAGGAAGGAGAGATAAAGATAGAGAGATATTCAGATACATGAAATGGAATACATGAAATGGATCTTCGAAAGTTTTAATGTCTCTTTTTGTGTGATTTATTCAGTATCATATAACATTTTAAAAAGCCAACCGCAGATTATCAATAAAGCAACAAACATCTCCTTTTGATATCCTACCAAAAACATCCATCAAAACAAAACATATGATGTTTTGTTTGAAGCTGCATCCAAATCCCATCACGCCTTTTCTGTCGCGCCGATTCCAAGAAATGGTAGACAATGATACTAGTGCCTGTAAGGGATCGAAAGTGTTCCCCCCCCCCTCCTAGGATGGCAGATGTCCTATGTCGGTAACAGTCCGGGTGGCGGGTGTCTTAGGGTGGCAGATGTCCTATGTCGGTAACAGTCCGGGTGACAGATGTCCTATGTCGGTAACAGTCCGGGTGGTAAAAGTCCGGTGGAAGAAGTCCGGGAGGTTATTGTCGGGGTGGCAAATGTCCTGATACCCCCTTTCTGATAGCTCCTCCCAGTGATCCTAATTGGGGATATCTCTTTCGTTACTTGGTTGGTACAATGGAAAGTTATTTAGATTGTCTCTTATTGTGTCGATTTTGTTCAAGAACAGTCTGCGAATTCATCCGCCTGTTTGTTGTCAGTCTTACCCTCCGGTAGGAGGATAGAGGATTTAATTTAACAACTCCTGTAAAGAGCGTTTTGGTGTCACATTTACATTTTGAAATAAGTTCAGGTTGAATTGCTTTCTTCTTCTCATTAAGTTTAAAGTGTTAGCTGTTCCTGACTTTCTTCAGTGCAGTCCATTTATTTAGTGCATGGAATTAGACATACATATCGGGAGAAGACTAATTTAGTTTCAGTGAACTCCGGCTTATAAAGCTTCAACAATTAGCTGAGGTGATAATAATATATGGTATTGTTTATTCTTAATTTATGGTGTTTGTAATTACACTACATATTTCTCTACATGTCACTGCCGGGTCAAGGTAAAGATCAACACATTCTCTTTGAAGTTATAGCTACTGTCCATATGTAGCTTATTAATAATAATTGAATAATTAGGAGTTTATCAAAATCGTGTCTGCACAGAAGTTATCGAGAGGTTCTACGTCGACATCACTTATCATCGGTTACACGTCGACATCAGTTATCATTACTTTGTCATAATCCCGTCTCTCCTTCTGACTCTCGATCTCCACTTTCGTAGTTCATCCGTGAACCAATCGTTGTTTTGCCTAATGGTGATAGTCCTGGTCTTCTCGGGAACAAGAACGTCTAAGGAATGTTTCACGACGGAGTTGAAATCTGACACCAGGGATTCAAGGTCCTCTGTAATGGAATCAATCAAAAACAAGTATTTCGCTCAAGGTATTCACATCTAGTTTCTTGTAGTTACGATTAGTGATGGTTTTTCTTCGCATGGTGCCTTTCTCTGCTTCCAGTGTTATTGAAACTGAACAATGGTCTGAAATGAAAGCACCGGTCTCACAGTTCTGAACTTTGGTCGTACTCTGTGGTACTGTCAGGATGTGATCCAGGGTATGCCCTGCTTTATGAGTGGGCAATTCACAGGTATTGGCATATATGTTGACGTCATGATTATTAGTATCGTCAAATTGAATTTTAAAGCAGATAATGATGTTTGTAATTGATGCAAGAACTATGGCCAGCAATTCTGTGAAATCATCCAGGAACTTGGGTATCGTTGCTGGGTGCTTTGCTGAGTAGGGTGGTCTTTAATTAAATGACTATAATGCCAGATACAAGACTGACAGTACAAAAACGGGGACTCGACACTTTTGGTAAGGGGAGGTAACTTTAAATGCCACTAGGACATGGATTTGGCTTTGTCATAGAGTCATATATATATTGACAATACCTACGGGCTTTGTTTATACATGCACGTATATTTTTATATTTCATTGTTAACTTTCATTTGTTTGTTGTTTTTCCTTCTCGTTGATTTGTACAATGTCCTCTTGAATGGATAATCAAGTTTTTATTATTATGGTTCTATATATATATCTCATAGCCGAATCTAGGGGGACTAAGGCGTCAGTTCAGACTCTCCTAATCCTACGTCTTTAACTTTCACATATAAATATATCAATAGATTAGCTATTAATTATTCATATACATGCAAGTCTATAGAAATGTATAAATACTAGACATTATACTACTTAGAAGTCTTTAATATAGGTAGGATTTGACAATTACAAATCATCCATGCTTAATTATTTTAGTACAAAATCATTTTGAGACAAAGAGAAAAGGGGCTTATTTACGAAGTCACAAAAACTACGGATTATCAGTACAATATTCTCCATTCTCTGAAGTGTCAGAATTTTTGTATTGAAGCCCTCTGATTAAGACTGTGCTGCCATCTATCGGGCCTTTCCATAAACTGAGTCAGTAGGCCTACTAATTTAAAAGAATTTCCATGTAGATGTGATGTATGATAGATTTTATCCGGTACTCTCGCCCATGTGTAAATAATTTCCTGGCACATTCATATTTACTTCGCTTACAAAACGATCAGAGTTAGGTCGTACTCAGAGGGCTTCAATACAAAAAATATGTTTGAGTGGCGAATCCCGAATAACGTGTTGGCTCGTTATTCGCGAATAACGAGCCAGTACGTGTTTCGGCAATAAAACCGGTGATTGCTGGAGATGAGTGCCCCGTGCACTGTAACAAACTAGTCGTGTCACAAACAGCACCCTAGTCGTTTCACAAACAGTCTGGCTCGCTCTTGCTCGTTACTCGCGAATCCCGAATAACGATCCAACACGATTGCTGGAGAGGACTTCCCCGTTCAATTAAACAAACTCTTCTCGCATCACAAACGGTCGTCTCCTAGTTCAGCTCTGAACGTCGATCTCATTACACTCGCCCTGGACGTTCAGTGATTGTCCCATTCAATCAATGTCGAAAGAAAATTGGAGAACAATCAATTTTACTGGACAACTTTTTACTGCTAAACGACGGGGCGCCAATCCTTGTGAAAGCCTGTGTGTAAAAATACCCCTCAAAATGCGATTTCCGAGCAAGTTTGGAAGTAGTTGCACGAAATCGCTTGTTTGGAAATTGCATTTTTAGGGATATTTTTGAAACCAAAACCGTACGATTTTAATTTAAAAATGCAAATTTGGTCTAAAGAACAGTATATTATCAAATATAGATATACATTACAATGTTACAAAATAATAACATCAAATATCAGTTCATATGCAGAAATGTGAGTATTGCCCGTAGTATATGGGATCCATAATTCAAGTACGTTTTAAAAATAGAAATAATGAAGTAAAAAATACGGTCTCCGTGTTATTATTATTATTAACTTGATAAATACAGGAAAGTTGTCTCAAATATTTCCAGTCGTTACCTTAAGTACAATTATTACAAAAAATAATCTAATATCAGCTCATACGACACTGCTTAATAAAACCATAGCCTTCTTCCGGAAGTAACTAACAGTAAGTCAACTTCACGCATGCGATGTATAACTTAATTCATCGTCCAATGACAGATACTGCAGAGTCAGTTATCCATATTATATACGATCTGTGATTTTACCGACATTTCGCCTTATAGATTGGATGCAGCTATGGCGGGTGTGGCACCAGGCAGGGTAATCTTTCTCTTCCAGACACCTGTTACCACTGCTTGTCGTTTTTTTTTTGTACACGAGGAGAAGTCGATTTGCTGATTACACTATTTTGCTTGAATGCACTATTACGCCTATAACGTTTTTAGGACTTCGAATTCTGTCTTATGGTTTGGATTGTTTGTACTTGGGTTTTTTTTTTTAAATGTTTTCATATTAAATTAAATTTAGCAAACACGGAATAGTTATCATCTTTTAATTCTTATATCTTGTTTGTGTATGTACATAGCAACGACTTATGATGTTTGCTATTTTAGGCCTTTGTTACAAAAAACGGTCATTGGCTGTTGTATAAAAAAATGGGTGTGTATTGAATATTTTCTCAGATAAAGTAGGATTTACCGTCATCAATTTTTTAAAACTTGTTTTATGTTGATAATTCAATTCAGTTAACTTTCGATCGATAATTTAGTAGCGTCGACATGAAATATAAAAATGATATTGGCATGTTTCTCGGGACACACACAAATTGGGTTTTTTTTTGTACACGAGGAGAAGTCGATTTGCTGATTACACTATTTTGCTTGAATGCACTATTACGCCTATAACGTTTTTAGGACTTCGAATTCTGTCTTATGGTTTGGATTGTTTGTACTTGGGTTTTTTTTTTGAAATGTTTTCATATTAAATTAAATTTAGCAAATACGGAATAGTTATCATCTTTTAATTCTTATATCTTGTTTGTGTATGTACATAGCAACGACTTATGATGTTTGCTATTTTAGGCCTTTGTTACAAAAAACGGTCATTGGCTGTTGTATAAAAAAATGGGTGTGTATTGACTTTTTTCTTAGATAAAGCAGGATTTACCGTCATCAATTTTTTAAAACTTGTTTTATGTTGATAATTCAATTCAGTTAACTTTCGATCGATAATTTAGTAGCGTCGATATGAAATATAAAAATGATATTGGCATGTTTCTCGGGACACACACAAATTGGCTGTTCAGCAGAGAGCAATGTCTTCGATGTGGTTTATTACATGTACTGTTGCTATTGCCCTTCTTCTTAAAGGTAAGCTCTCACTCGCCTCTCTCTCTATCTCTCTCTTAAAAGTAAGCACTCTCTCTCTTTATTATAGGTAAGTAATTTAAATCCTACCAGGGCTGGACTGGCCCGCGGACTGTCGTACATGATCAACAGAGGTCCTGTTATGCCCCAAATTAGTATTTTGTGTAAAACAAAAAAGACGAAGAACATTCCGAACCTCCCTAACTGGTCTACAATTAGCATCTCCCGACATGGATCAATGGTCCGGCCATTTGCGTTTAGGTGCTGGTTCAGAGTGTAGTCGCGACCACAGTTTACTTCCGATGGTCGCCCTGGCCTACAATTAGCATCTCCCGACATGGATCAGCCATTTGCGTTCAGTTGCTGGGTCAGAGTGTAGTCGCGACCACAGTTTACTTCCGATGGTCGTCTAGGCTCCAAGTTCACAAAGCATGCTCAGACTTAAGTTGAGACTTTGCTCAACTTTCAATCACTGTTTATGAGAAATATCTTTGATGCTGACACACACATCTTTGAACATAGTTCCTTATTGATGTATTTGATACATTAAAACCATACAGGTTTTATGACGGACTGTTAGAATAGGATGAACAAATTTGAGTAAATTCTCAACTTAAGTCTGAGAGTGCTTTGTGAACTCGGGGCCTGGGTATTTAGGCAACGTAAACTTTCACGTTATTCAGGATTCGAATAACGTAAAACGAGCTTGCGAATCCCGAATCCAGTGCTGGATCGTTATTCGGGATTCGCCAAGAATGAATAACGAGCCAACTAGTCATTCGGGATTCGCCACTAAAACAGACTGGCTCTATGCCAAGTTAATAGGGTGCTGGCTGGTTTGTTAGAGAGTGCACGGGGTAGTCAACTACAGCAGCCACCTGTTTTATTGAACGCGCTTGTTCGTTATTCAGGCTATATAGACAATACAACAGGTGAGTGCAGGAGAGGACTGCCCAGTGTACGACAACAAACCAATCAACACCCTCACCCTATTGGCTTGACAAACGGTCGTCCCTTAGTCAGTCACCCAACTTGCACTTACCATTACGATCGGGGATCGTGATTTAATGGTCAGGTGCAAAGTAGGGTCGGTCTGTTTTAGTGGCGAATCCCGAAAAACAAGCCAGCACGTTATTCGGCAATAAAACAGGTGATTGCTGGAGATGAGTGCCCTGGACTCTGTGCACTCTAGCAAACCAGTCATTACCCCAGTCGTTTCACAAACAGTCTGGCTCGTTATTCGCGTTTTTTGGGACTGCCAATTGCACGCTAACAAACCAGTTAACGTCCTAGTCGGTCATCCAACGTTCACTTAACCCTACGGACGGGGATAACGAGGCAATGGTCGGACGCAACGTAGGCCGGTCTGTTTTAGTGCTGAATCCCGAAAAACATGCTGGCTCGTTATTCGAAAATAAAACAGGTGATGTGCCGTGCACTCTAACAAACTAGTCAGCACCCTGATAGAGAGGGGTGTTTAACGTGCACTCGACTTAAACTATGCCATTTTGGAACTAACATGTGGTTCAATTTTTACGGGTCTTCAACAATGGAAGGACACCGGTTGGACAGCCGACCCCCCTCTTCGTCACGTACAAGAAAGGAATCTAAACCCCGTCAATTGACACATTGACATACCTTTTGATCACACGCGCACACGTTGTAAACGATTCGGCCGCCCAACCCCTCTAAAATATGGTAATTTATTAATTGCAATCCAATGGAAGTCGCCGTTAAAAAATATGCAGAGTAGAACAGTTGGACGGTAAACCCCATTTCATGACGGTTCCTGTACACATACTGCAGCTGTTACATCAGTCGGTGAATGGTGGGAAGTAGACCTACAGGCAGTCTATCATGTTGAAGAAGCTATTTTGTATAACAGAAACAAGGGGGGTAATAAACACAGATTTATATGTAAATACAGAAATGAATTGAAAAAGGGTTTAACGGCCCACTGCTCTGCTTCGACTGGACTAATAAATAAAGGACATACGTCATACATTGTACAATGAGGGACAATCGCACGAACAGCGGCACTACGGCCTGCTCGTTTAACGCATCAATCGTAGCAATGATCTCTGTGTTAGAATTATATCTGGAACAAGTGACACCGATATTGTCCTTAAGAAAATTGCTTGGATATTTCCAACTTTAATATTTAGGTGCCCGATTGATTAGAGGACGTGTAAATTATTTGAAAGTTTGGACCAATCTGTTATCTCTGTGAAACCAGTTGATTGCTTTTGTTTCTGTTAATTTCAGAATAAAGATTGGGTAATTATACTTTATCAGGGGGAGTTAACTGTAATTATTAAATACTGACACATGCTGGATGTGTGGTAATCATGTTGTTTTTTTTAAAAGTAAAAAGAGACGTGTAATTTAAAAAAATTAAAATCTCCCACAGAATTTGAACGATAAATTTCTTCGCCCCCCCCTCCATGTGTGATGCCTATCTATACGTAAATACATTAAACTATTGGTTTAGATGAAAAAGTTGTCTTTTTAAACATGACAATAGCAACATCTAATGATGTGAAAATCAATTTATCGGTTATTGGGGAAAAGTAGAAAATTTATCGTTTTTTTAAACTTCTGCTGTGTTAGGCCTTTTTTTTAATAAAAAACATTAATCGCTACTGGCTGGTGTATAAAAACGGTTGTAATGACTTTTTTCTTAGAAAATTTACTGTCTTTAATTTTTTATATCTTGTTTATGTCGATAGTTCAGTCGAGTTGAAGCTGAACTCCGGTTACAAAGATACCGAAATAATAAAATAATAATTAACGCCCCCAGCCGCCATACTCGTTTCCATGTTGTGAAATAAATATTATTATTATTATTATTATTATTATTCGATTTATATAGCGCTTCATTACACAAGAGTGTTTCTAAGCGCATTCACAACAAAACAGTTCAAAAACATGTTTGAAATAAGTATGTTTTTAAGTTAGTCTTAAAGCTCTGGATGGAAGAGGACTCTCGAAGAGTTTTTGGAAGATCATTCCACATTTTAGCTGCTCTGACGGAGAAAGCATATTCACCAGAACGCTTATTATATTTAGGGATCCTCAATATGCTACGATCACTTGCAGAACGAAGGTTGGATCGCCGGGGAGTATAGAAATCAAAGAGTTCTTTTAAATAAATGGGTGCACTGTCAGAATAAATTGATTTAAACACATTCACAAGAGCTTTAAATTGAACCCTCGCTCGAACTGGAAGCCAATGGAGTTTCTGTAATTTAGCTGATATATGGTCAAATTTTCGTGTTCTGGTTATGAGACGTGCAGCATTGTTTTGCGCTATTTGTAGTCTGTTTAAAGCTGTTTCTGGTGCTCCTAATAGAAGTGAATTTGCATAGTCCAAATGCGATGTTACCAATGCTCTAACAACACTCTGACAAGCATCAGTATTAAGATGAGAGCGTATTCTCGAAATAGCTCTCATTTGATAATGCATTTTCCGTATCATACTATTGATTTGGGGAACTGTGGACATAAATTCATCGGTCACATAGCCAAGATTTTTAGCCTGCTTCTTGGGAGATATAGAGCAATCACCAATCTGAATCGAATCGACTTTAAACAATTTACTGGATTGTGATTTTGATGTTATGACAATAAATTCAGATTTGTCATCGTTTAGTTTTAGCCTATTTCTGGTCATCCATCCTCGAATTTCATGAAGACAAGACTCTAGTCTACTGATAGAATCCTTGGCAGCAAGATAGTTGTTGTGTTGAAAGTAGTCATATATTTGGGTGTCATCAGCAAAGCCGTGGTTTTGTACCCCATGTGGCGGACATTGAGGCTTATGACGTGGTAAGGTAAGTCGCTCTCACTTCCTGCGTGTTTGTTGTGACCCAGCTGTACACATCCGGTTTTATTCTAACACACTTTCACTGATTGCTCTATGTTTTCCCAACAGTATACGAAATTATTGAAGACGGCAAAATGTCTGATCAGGTAAGCCTGTAAATAATTTTATGAACTACTACAATATAGGAAGTGAGAGCGACTTACCTTTATGTCCGCCATATTTATTTCACAACTTGGAAACAAATATGGCGGCTCGGGGCGTTAACTTTTTTTATTTAATTATTCGGTATTTTTGTAACCGGAGTTTAGCTTTAACTTTCGATCGATAATTTATTAGCATAAAATTTAATGTGGAATAAAAAAGAGATATTTGCCCCGTGTCTTGGCATACTGCACACAGCGATCCACCTACGTCATACAAGAATTGATTAGCTGTAGACAGGCAGCCTAAGTTTTGGATGGTTTCATTAAGGCACTAACAAGTTGGTCGTTCAGTAGAAAACAATGCCTTTGAAATTGTTTATTACTGTTGGTATTACATTTCTTCTTACAAGTAAGTAGCATTATTCAAAAGTTATATCTGCTGGTCTTTCTTTATATTATTATCAAAAGCTATATCTGTAGGTATTACTTTATATTATTATTACAGATAGATTATGGCAGATTAGATAACGAGTTGGCAGTTCTCACTATAATAGTGCAAAAAAAAAAATAGTGTTAAAGCAATTTGCTGAAAATTTAAGTCAAATGGATCCCATATGAACCGAGAATTAAGCAATTGAAATTTTCGCCTAACTTCAATCATCATTCCAAAGTCGGTACGACAAAAATCATAGTCTCGATTATCCATTTAATCATTAAATCGTGATGGAAAGTTATGCACTAAATCGGATCATAATCCACCAAATATCGAAGGCTAGCGATACCATCGAGAGTTGATTATGGCGGAGATGAAGAATACATGATATGATATGGAGACGTAACTAGGTTGATTCACCATTACCCCACCGTTATATTTCTCTGTGGATGCGAAGATGGATATTGTTTATAATATTAAATATCACTAGACACAAACTAGGTTATTTTGTGACTAACATATGGTTCAATTTATTAATTTCGGGACTAACATATGGTTCAATTTTATATTTCCATAATTCGCTTGCGCGTAGAGTTCTTAGCAGTGGGAGGAAACCGGCGGACCCGGGGGAAACTCACGAAGTTGGACAGGCGACCCCACTCCTAAGATAAGAGCAGTAGGTATCAAAATATGTGCTCACTTGTCAACTTAACATGTTTGAAAAAATGTTGTGTTTCACTCTTTTTCTGTTTGAGTATGTTGGTCTAAGAACGAAATTCCCTCAGTGACAAAAAGTCGGTCTTAAAATAAGTGCATTCACTGCAGTCGGTCTTAAAATAAGTGCAGTCACTGCAGTCAAAATTATGCATCGGCATCGGCGACTTAATGAATTAATCAAACAATGCCAGAATAGATCCCAAATACTATGTATTTGCGTGAACCCGTGAGCCTAAATTACATGCGTTTTTGAGTATGTTGTTCTATGAAATGTTTTTCCCCCATGGTAATAAAATAGTCGGTCTCAAAAAAATTACTCGCCGCAGTGGGTCTCAGACTAAATGAATTAATGAGATAAAGACAAACAATCACAAAACCGGCGAAATTGACAGATAGGCCTTAAGGTTCTTCCCCATTCCTTATCCTCTCGTTAGCGAGAATTTGGTTCCATTTGCCATGACATTGACAAACACTTCAGGCCCACTCCTGAAAAGTCAAAAGCTCGGTTACATTTCTGAATTTTTTCGCGCCTGCGGCTGCCGATTTAGTCATAAAA